>JARHVA010005994.1:155000-205000 GCA_037957365.1 Torreya grandis
CATTCACATGATTGGAATTTCCTTTCAATGTATCTCCAAAGAGATGCCTTGAAAGGCTTTGTAGTAACTTTTAATGTACCCTAATGCATGTTTGAAAGGTATAATATATCTCATAGGATATACTTTCAAACATGAAATAGGGTATCTTTGAAAGTACTACAAGGTCTTTCAAGGTATAGTCTAAGATATACCTTGAAAGAGATTGCATTAACTTCAATGGGTATGTTATTAGATACCTTGAAAATACACATGATTGGAATTGTCTTTCAAGATATCTCTCACAAGATACCTTAGAGGTCCTTGTAATACCTTTAATGGTACCTTTATGCATGTTTGAAAGGTATCTCTTAGGAGATAACTTCAAAATAACAATGAAGGTACTACAATGACCTTCAAGGTATATTCTAGGGGATACATTAAAGGGTATTTTATTATCTTCAATAGTTATCTTAGTAGATAAAGATGCCTTGGAGGGCCTTGTAATAACTTCAAGGATACCTTTATGCATGATTAAAAGACAACTCTTAGGAGATACCTTAAAGGTAGATAGAGATACCTTAGAGGACCTTGTATTACCTTCAAGGATACCTTTATGCATGTTTGAAATGTATCTCTTCGGAGATACCTTCAAGGTAGCCTTGAAGGTACTATAATCCCCTTTAAGGTATCTTCTAGGAGATACCTTGAAGGGTCTTGTAGTATCCTCAAGGGTTATCTTAGTAAATAGAGATACATTGAAGGGCATTGTAATACCATCAAAGATACATTTATGTATGTTTAAAAGGATTATATTTGGATATACCTTCAAGGTAGCCTTGAAGGTACTATAATACCCTTTAAGGTATCTTCTAGAAGATACCTTGAAGGGTCTTGTACTATCTTCAAGGATTATCCTAGTAAATACTGTTGTACCCAACATCCCACTTTTCTTCTTCTTCAATAAATGGGGTATCACTTTTAAATTTTGGCCTTATTTTTTAGCCTTTCTTCTATTTGTCTAAGCAAATTTATAATTGAATTGCTCCTTATCCTTTATAATTAGAATAACAAAGCATGGTATTATACATTTTATGGACTAATTTTATTAAAGCACATAATTAGAATTTTGTTTCAAGGTATCTCTTAAGAGATACCTCGAATGGACTTGGAATACATTCCATGTTGATTGCAAAGGTCCTTTAAAAGGATTTGATATAAATGTGGCACCTTTTTATTTGGCAGGAAATATGATGCTAGCTTAGCTTTAAGAGATACCTTCAAGGTAGCCTTAAAGGTATTATAATGCCCTTCAAGATATTGCTTATGCCTAAACATGTATCACAAGGTGCTCAATGTATTTAAGAAACACTTCTCATTTTATAATTCAAATAATTGAGAGCATGAGTTTCAATTTTTAATAATATTATAATCTATAGTGGAATAAAGGTATAATAAATGACTATTTCACAATATTTATATTAATTGGTGGTTGTGAGCCATCGTGGCCTACAAAGCTTTGCAAATAACAAGATAATATATGCTAATTAAAGTGAATTGTACTCAATTATAAGTCTAAAGCTAAACTAAGATGGATATATATAATAAAGTCTTAATCTAAAGTGAATTGGTTAAAAAAGAATCAAAAATAAGGGTAGGGAAGAGAGAAAATATGTTATTGCTGATATTCATTCCAAATATCATGACAAAGTTTAAATATCCTCTAAGCATGTACTTAAAACCAATGTATGATAAGAAATATCTTGAGGTTGGATATTACCACACATCAAGAAAACTTCTAAGAAATGTCAATATAATGTAAATAGGAACCAAGCTTACCTTAAATATTTACCCATATAAGCAAATAGTTGATGTACAGATACAAATGTAGAGTAAAGAAAATAAAGTAAACTAGAAAACCTCCAATAATCTTAGCATAATCACAAGTTAATAATTATACATTAAATATACACACCAAGATTCTACAAGAACTATTCAAATCTGAAATTTAGAACAAACAAGTGAGAGAGAAGTCATATAACAATTCACATAAATAAAATAAGACAATAATTTCAAAATTATCTACTTGCATTAGTTGTTTGAAGTTTACATTAGTTTTTTAGCTCAAAAACCTCCCTCCTATTTACAAATGACAATACTCCTTTTATATAATTCAAGGGAGTATTTTGGTCAGCCATATCAAATTACAAGTGTACAAGTGTAAGGATAATTATCCTTTTTCAAAATTTCTAGAATACACTAGATTTTCTAAAATGGACTGACCTAAAGGCAAACGTGCCTATAAGTTGGACATGCCTTTACAAAAAGATATTCTATTTTTAATATATTACAAAACCTCTAAATATAATATTCCTAACTTTGTGGACCATGTGTTGATGAAGTCCCCTAATTTTATGAAAAAGTCTTACTACATTTTGATGTTGTTTATCAACAAGTTTTCAAGTAACTATGAGTTATAGAAATAACTCATCTTCTTGATTAGTTGGGCCTCCAATGTCCCTATTATTTATTCCTAAGGCCTCCCTCATTCTCCTTACCTCACCAATATTTTCTTCTTTTATTAAAATCATATCCATGACCCTATTATTGTCTATCCCATATTTTCCTTGGCCTTTTCTCCTTAATTCTTGCATGACCAAGATGGTGTTGTGGTTGAATTCCTCATCTATTATGATGTTCATGGAGTTGAGTGTTGTAGGTTTGGAAATCATGGTCCCAAGGAATTGTTCCATCCTACCTAGTAGCTATTTATCATCCTCAAGCAGTCTTTCCTAGATCTTGGACCATGTACCCAAAACCTTGATCTTGTCTATGATCAATCCCATGGCTATGTTCAAGTGAGCTAAGCTAATGGTCTTGAACCCCAAGATTTGATCCTATACCAAGATTTTGACCAATTCCTTTATTTTATCCTTTGAATTCTAGTATTGGGTGACTAAGCCCTTGGCTACTATATCTTGATGGCCCAATACTTTTTTTCTTTCCTTTATTGACTTTAGGGAGTCAAGCATATCATAGAAAATTGCTTCAAACATCTTGATCATGGCACAAGAAACTAAAAAAATAACTTGCCTTTCCAAATTATCCTTCTATTATTTTAGATTATCCCTTTATTGCTGTAGGCCTTTGATGGCATCATATAACTAATATGATTGTGCTTGAGCCAATTCAAGCACATTTTACTCAAAGATGTAGTTTTCACCTGATCTCTTCCCTTCAACAAGAATCAAGTCAATAAGTGGTTTCACTTTCTAAAATTTGAATTCTTCTCCTCCAACAAAGGTTTTATTCTCAATGATTCTTTACAATCTAGTTATTTTTGGGTCAAACCTAATGCCAACTAATGATTGAGTTACTTTTGGAAGATCTGGGGTTTCTACTTGTTTGCCTGGAGCTCCAAGAGAATTCATCTATCTTTAAATCACTTCTTGTTATAATTCCATATTCTAGGGATTGAGTTCATCATGGATAGTGATGTTGATTGATTTAGTAATGGCCCATGAATGGAATAGAGTAGTAACTTTCTAAAACTTGCCATATATTAAGTACTATAGAATAGAAGGTCTATAAATTGGGTTCTACTCACTAAAGAGGTTGATCTCACTCAAAGGATGAGTGAAGGTCAACTTGGGCTTCTTTCCACTTAATGGGACTAAGGCTAGCTCAAATTTTCTTTTGGGTTGGGTTGTAATAGGGACCAATTCCAATGCTACATCCTTCCCCTTATCTTCCCCTATCTCTTCATGTTGAGCTTCTTCTTCATCTAATTCATAGGCACTAGCTAATGTCTTCAAGGAATCTTCCACTATTTCTTTAGGATCTAAAGATATAATATCAATCCATTCAATTGAGGATCATTGTTGTTCAAGTTGTGTTGAAAATGATGCAACCTCATTTGACCTTCTTTCCTCAAGCCTTTATTTAACTTATGATTTTGGAACATATGTTTATATCTATGGTTGTGATGGAGGGGGTATAGAAGATATACCTAGTAGTAAATGGTACTACTTGGGTCCCATATGCCATATGTCCTCAATTGGTTTCTACTCTCTCAACAACCTAGCCTCTGATTGTTGAGTTTATTCAATATTACTAATACTTCAATGAATGAAGAAGCTCTAGTGTATAAGTAGTTATAAGGAACATGATGGTTTTCATAGGTCAAGTTGATTCCTTTTGACTTTAAGTGATTCATAACTTTATCATTGGCATCCCATTGTCTCAATTCATCATGCTAGAATATGAAAGAGTTCTTGTGCTTAGAAGTAACTTTTATTATCCCATTGCTTAAACACAATACAAATAATGGTTAAGGGGAAGGTTTGGAGTAATCCTTTATTATTATTCTTGTAAATACCATATATTATATTACATATTTGGTATACTACCTCTTATTCAACTAGCTTATTAGGCACATGAACTGGTAGTCTGAGTGGGGTGCACTAGATCCTTTCAATATTGATTACAGTGCAATCCATACATAACCATATGTCTCCAATGAAATCAATGTATTTATTAATTAGAGGGATGACCCTCATAATGGGGATCCCTATGGTGGTCTCAACCAAGGATGGATAGACACAATCATAAATGAATTGTGTATGGTCCCTGCACTTGAATATGTGTTATTTTGAGTAGTATTGAGAAACTATTTGTCTCCCATCAGGTGACCATTATTTAATGTTGGGATCTTTTGTGGTAGATAATAGGGCTGATATGACATCATATGAAATTGATCTCTAGTCTTATTTTTAATTTTAGAGAACTACCTACTCAAACAAGTGCTAATGACCTCAAAAAGGGGAGGGGCTTTCTCTCTCTCAACCATAAAGTAAATCAAAGGCACCCATATTTTATCTACATAAGTGGTGGTCAGATTCCCATATATCCTATTCATAAATGTCATAATCATCTTGATCATGGGCCTAAATTGGTTGATTGGGATGGTGCCACTAAGATCAAAAACTATTTGGTTCCTAGAATACAACCAAAGAGTTAGGGTGGTCTTCAAATCATTCCTCTTGGCCCACTCATTGATTGTAGTCATGTCTAATTGGGGATTTAGTAACTTATATTAGTTTTCAAATTCAATAGCATAAATATATGTAACCTTACTATAGCTACATTTATAGATTAACATGACTTGACCAATTTTACAATCTTTGAAAATAGGAGCAATGTCATCAATACAATGTAGTACCTCTGGTTTTGATGTAGCATAATGTAGATTTATCATTTGAATGGAGAGCAAGTCATAATATTTCCTCTTTATAGATGAATTCCTTTCATCTTCCCTCATTATGGTTGGTAGCTCTTCAACAGCCTAGAAAAGCTTGGACCATTTATTGTCTCTCGTGTTCAAAGTTATAACATCAAATTATGTGTCTTTAAAGATTCTAAATTTTGAATATATGGTTAGATAGAGCTCTATATATTATTTTCTTTAGGTTTTAATGATTAGAATTTTGAAAAAAAATTCATTAGTGGTCCACAGTTCACTTTTGGATCAATTTGCACTTACTCAGATAATAATTAGGCTCTTTGGCTCGACTATGGTCAATTTGAGATCCAATTAAGGATATTTTAGATGCTAAGGCTTTTTCAAAAGTCTTTTTTGAGATTTATGTTGAGGGATACTTGCACTTAAGTGAATTTTTTGCCTTAGATTTTATGCATGTCATGTATTTATACTTTTGCCTTTTAAGCCCACAAGATATTTATTTTATCACTTTCTACCTATGTGGCATTGTCATAGCACCTATGTGGCAATTTTGTGGCATTTTTGTAGCACTTCATTCATAAATTCATTAAAAAATTATAATTAAATTCTAAAATATATTTTTTTTCTCATACCATTAGATCCAATAGGTACAAATAAATGTAAACCAAAGATATTTAGATCCAGACAAATATGTTAAAATTGACATCTACATGGATGGCATTTGACATCCATGGGAACATCTTTAACATCTACAAGACCATGAATTTGAAGCTCATTATTGGGACTCTATATTGACATTAAAGTTGATGTCCACATGACCATCATTTGACATCCATATGAACATCTTTAATGTCTAAATGACCATCAATTTTAAGCTCATCTTCAAGATCCTATGCTAATATTTCCACTTACCATCTTCTAGTTTGCTCTATACTATATCAGTTATATTAGGAAATGAATTTTTTCCATGTGGTGGTCCAACATTATCTCAAATCTTCATTTGAAAATTCTTCATTGATCTTTCTCCATTAGATCTAGTGGGTACAAATCAACATGTACCATCAATTATCTGGAACTTGCTTGATATTTAAAATAGCATCCATGGTTTGAATTTTTTATTGTAAATCAGCCACTGTTAGATTGATCATGTCTAAGTAAACATGGTCTGTATATTAAAATCCAAGTAGTTGGTTATGATTTCCTCTTATATTTATAAAAAAGGGGTAAATAAGTCGAACAAATATATAAATCCTATGACTAATGTTTAATTGTATTAATGAATATGAATTAATTTTGGTCTAAGGTTATAAGCTAAGTTATAATATAAATAAGACACCATGCTTAGGAAAGTATTAGTTTCTAGCCAAAGTTAGAAACATAATGAAAAAGGACCCCACGTATAATAAATTAATATCATAAAACTTTATCTTAAGGTTTTATTGTATTAATAAATACAATCAAAACCTTAGGATAAAGATTTAAGCTAAGTCTATGTAATAAAAGGGACCCTCTCATTTTCTCACTTTGATCTCAATCTATTCAATTTCTATCATTAGATCAAATCCAAATTGTTGATCATGACCTGAGTAATTGAATGAGATTGGATCCATATTTAAGTATTCAACTTATTAGGTCATTTTCTCTTTATTCAATCAACTTTGCCTGATTAAATGTAGGTCATTAATCTTGTAAACAAGCACATGATTTAAAGACTCAAAAACTTATAACACTTAAGATAAAGTCTTAATACTAAGGTCTTGGTTATGTTAATAAACATGAGCAAGGATTTTGGACTAATAAATTCACCTAAGTTTGTAACTAGAGGGACCATACAAATACTAAATCTAGACCATGCTAAGAACATAATAAAAGGACCTTGAAAACATTAAAGTTAGACCAAGCCAAAATAAAAAAGGAACAATGGGATAAGGATATGAAGAGACTGAGTATATAATTTTTAAGCTAAGTTTTGGTTGTGTTTAAAAACACACCCAAGCCTTAGTATAAAAATTAAACTTAAGTCCATGGCAATTTTAAAGTGTTCTCACATAAATTATTCCCACCATTTTTTACATTTGGTCTAAAATAACCTATGCTAAGGTCTCATAAATATTTAAACATGGATTTATGTTAAATTATTACAAACCAAAGGCTAGTAAAAGGCCAAATTAGGATAAAACCATAAAATTTAGGCATAACCCATTCAAGAAGGGCTTCATCAAACCTAAAACATGAATAATAAATGTTATCAAATTTAGATAAGGTCAAACTAGAAATATGGACAAACCATCCAACCAAGTGAATTTTTAGATGATCTTCAAATACATATAATGTGCAAACATATTAATAACACTTTGATCAAGTGGATTTTCAGTGTTAAGGTATACATTACACAAATTGGCACAAGGGTCCCCATTTTTTAGAAATGGAGGTATGTTAAACTCAATAAATGTTGACTTCTATGGGAAACATAGAAATATGTTAGAAATATGTTCAAAGAATATTTCAACATATTCTTTGAAATATGTTGAATTCAAATAATATGGTTTAAAAAAATAATTATATTACTTATTCCACTTGATCAGTTCCATTATCAAGATTATTTCATGGTTAAAACAAGTCTTGTACCTACGTAATTAAGATAAAACATCAAAACCTAGTCATGTTATATGCGTGCTTTGATTCCACTTACTATTTTACATGGATTTTAGGAATAAATTCCATATTTCATGACTTTAATCATCAAAATTGACTTATAAAATGTTGTATATCTATTAAGAACCATGATTTATCTCAGAAATGGTTTGGGCAATGATCTACTACTAGCCAGGCATCCATAGCCTCCACAGAGATGTATTTGGCTCAACTCAAGGCCTTGCTCCACTACCAGCTAGGTGTCCATAATCTTGGTGGAGATTACCAAAATCACCTTTGATTGGAAAACTTTTGATTTTAGAATAAGCTTATATTTATTACTTTTTAGATAATTTTGGCTTTCTAACAAAGTCTGGGAACCAAGTTAGTTAGGTTTAGGAATTGTTCAAATTTTTGATCCTTAGACAATCACCTATGGTTTTAACCTTTATCCCAGACAAGGATATTTGTTAAGTCCAAACATGACTATGTCTCGATAATTCAAGCTTTCATCCCATATGTGTAATCCTTCCTAAAACCAAGCTTAGATCAAAACAATGATTAGTATCATGAAATAATGAACTGATATATTAATCCTTACAAGTTTTTCTAGTTGTAAGATTAAGCTTGATATTTTAGATCCATGATTAATAAACACTGAGGAGTTATACATGCATTTCTGAACTATGGAGTTTCTGAGTTCTTTTTGAACTTTGAGTTAAAATATATCCAAAAGGACTTACTGGGAGCAAATAACAAAGTAGAGAAAACAAAACATAAAAAAAAAGAAAAAACTAAAAATTAAAGAAATAAACAAATATATAAAAACATATGTACAAACAAGGGATATGAAGGAAAAAATAGAAATAAACTAATCTAGCCTACCTACACTAACTCTAACTATTCTTAGAGTTTACTGCATGAAGACCCTAGGTGGAGTAACAAAAGAGTAAAGCTTGAGGTATTGTTCATTGGTGGACAATGTGAATTCTACTCCTTGTAGGTATTTTAGCTTGAAGGTGTTGTTTCCAAGTGTCTCGATAATTTGATAGGGAGTTATCCACAAAAGTGTAAACTTCCCACGTTTATCTTTAGTCTCATATGCCTTGTTCCAAAAAAGAACTAAGTCTCCTTGCCTAAACACATTTATATTTGATCACTTATCAAACCACCTTTTCATCATGGTTTGGTGTTTGGTAATGTTGGAAAAAGCCTCTTCTCTATCATCTTCTATTTGGACAATGTCTAGTATCCTTGAATTTTCCAATTCATGATCATCATCCATGTACTCTTACATGAACTGGTATGTTGGCAGCTTGAGTGTAATGGGGAATATGGGTTCTTGGACATATACCATTAAGAAGGGTGATGATTTAAGAGCCTACTTGACCCTTATTCTATCTACCCATAAAGCATATTTGAGAATCTTGTGTCATGTCTTGGGTTTGTCTGTAGTAGACTTATTTATTGATTTCATCAAGTTATTATTGGTTGATTCATATAATCCATTACCTTGAGGGTAATATCTAGACGAGAACTTGAGAATAATATTTTTATCATATTCCCATTCTATCATTTCAATGGATATGAAAGAAGATCCATTGTCACATACCAGAGAGATTGAAGTTCTAATTCTAGTACATATATTTTGTTCTAAAAAAGTGATCACTTTTTTGGTCCTACATTGTTTAGTGTCCATTGCCTCAGTCCATCTATTACAGTAGTCAATAGTAGTTAGAATGTATTTTTGACCTTATCATGAATTTGGCTTGATTATCCCCTTGAAATCTAATCCCCACTAAGAAAAAGGTTTATCTACCATAACTGGTTACAGTGGCATGGCCACCTTAGGCTTTTTTATGTTGAATACTTGAAATGAATAGCACTACCTCACATTATTATGGTCATCTTTGAAGATTGTGTACCAGTGGTAACCATATCTAAGGATTTTATGAGTTGTTATCCTTTTATATGAATGTCCACTTCCTAGCTTCTCATGAAAAGTACTCATGATCTTAGCTTCCTCTTCTTTGGATACACACCTCAAGTAAATGCCTTCAAAAAAAATTTGTATAAAACTTCATCTTTAATTAGGTAGTGGGATGCATTAAGTCATAGGTCTCTTCTTTGCTCCCTGTCCAACCCTATAGGACAAGTGCCATTGATTAGTAGATGGACAATTAGATCATTATAATCATTGGTCTAAAAATTTTCTTGTTCAACCTGCATGACATTTAGCTTGGGGTTAGCATTAGAAATTAATTTAATAAAACATTGTCACCTTACAAAGTTTATAGTCTTTAGTTCAATGTCATATTCCTATAACACAAACATCCACTTACCTCTCCTTTCTCCTAGTTCATTTTGACTCAACATGATCTTGGTGATAGGGTCCAATAAGATATCATTCACCTTATTCCTAAGAATGTAATGCCTAAATTTCTTCACTACCTAAACTAATGCACATGCTTATTTGTCAATTAAATAATAATTTAACTCAACATTTTTAAATTTTTTGTGTTCATGAATGAAATTGGATGATCACATCCACTAAATTTATGAGCTAAAATTACAACAATAGTATGATCAGAAGCAAAGGAATAAAGGTAAAAATATTTGGAGATATTTGGACTTATCAAGACTTGACCTTGACTAATTACCTCCTTGATGTAATTAAAAGCCTTATTAGTTTCTTCATTCCAAGTGATTTTGACATCCTTCTTTGGCATGTCATTCAATGGCTTGATAATTTCTACAAAGCCAAAAACAAATTCCTTACAAAATTAATTTTGTGAAATAATGACTTTAGTTCTTTCCTTCTATTAAGAGAATCTATATTTGATACAGATTTTACTCTTTAAATATCTATAAATATTCTCTCTTTAGTAATGACATGGCCTAACAATTTTCCCTCAGTAACACAAAGAATACTCTTTTTTGGTTGAGGGAAATCCCATACCTTATACATCTTTCATATACCTATTATAGATGCATGATATGGTCCTCTCTATTCTTGGAAAATATAGTTAGGTCATCCATGTATTTAATAATGCATTTTCCTACCAAACCTTAGAAAGCATGATCCATGGTCATTTAAAATATTTCTAAGTCTGAATGGCATCCTTTTGTAATAAAATGTACCCTACTTGGTAGTAAAAGCAATCTTCATCCTATCTTCCTAATTGACCAACACTTGGTTATACCCTAAAAATCCATCAAGAAAGGACATCATAGAAAAACAATTTTTTTTTTAATAACTTGGTATAGAGAAGGCAAAGGATAGTTGCCCTTTTTAGATGAGTTTTTAGATTCTTAAAATTAATACGCAGTCTTATTTTACCATTATTTTTTTCGAATGAGAAAAAATTGGTGACCCAAGTAGAGTGTCTAATGGGAAATACAATCTTGGCATCTAAATTTTTTTTGACTTTTTTGAAAATCATAGGTTCTAAAACATGGTTGACAAGCCTCTACTTTTATCTAAAATGTTTGTAGTTTTCCTTCAAGGGTATGGTATGGGTGATGAATCTTGGATCAAAAATCTTCATGTTATTATAGGACCATGCTAATATGTCCTTATAGTTTGTCAACATGTCCTTGAATTTTTTTATTTTCAATGCTCTTACATGTTATCCCAATATTAATTAGTTGAGGTTGATTTTGGGGTCCAAGATAAACGGCCTTGTAATCTATCCCATTCACCTTGGATATTCTAATATTTTTAGCTAATTTTGTCTAATCAAGTAACCTTTCTAGGGCAATAATGCCCTTTGGGATTTTATTCTCATTCAGCTAAATGATTTTTTTATCAAATCTACCATCCTCTTCAAGAGTATTCTCATTAGCATCATCTATGACGTGGGCCTCAAAACCTCCTAAGTTAGTCATGAAATATAGGATTTGTTGGTTATCATTAAAAACTTACAAATGATTTATTTTATCTATGATAGAAGGGCATGGAACCATCTCAATGCTAAAGTTCTGAGAGTTAGTGTATGGCATTAGATTGGCTATAGCTGAGGCAAGCTCATTAGTAACCTTTTTCTCCACCTTAGGGATGGAAATAATGTTAAAAGAATAAAAATATTCTAATAAATCTTAGACTCTAAACTTATATCTCTTGATATATGACAATTTAAACTAATATTTACTCCTAACCTGATTAACTACAAGTTCTGAGTCACCATAAACTAATAGTCTCTTTAACTTTATTCTTAATGACAAATTACAATCCTAGAATCAAAGATTCACACTCTATAAGATTATTTGTGCAAGGAAACTGAAGTTTATAAGTAGCTTTTAGCTCTTTCCCAATAGGATTTTTAATAATAATTCCTGACTATCCAAATCCAAACTTACACCTAGCACCATCAAAATGTAATTTCAAATTCCATGTAGATCATGATAAGTTTTAGAACAACATACCTTACAAGTATTGATAGTATACACTCCTAATTTAGAATCCACCATGTTGATCTCATAAAACTCCATCATTTTGACTCTTTCAATCACATCATTATACTCGGTGATCATGTGCTTCACCTAAGGCTCTCTTTCTAGTTTGATCTAATTTGGGACTCATTTCCATGGTAGCCACACATGCAAAACATTAGTGGACATATATCCATTTAGGGCCTTTATCTATTGTCTACTTAATAGTATCCCATAGGCATCATGAATTTCCACCACCTAGATGTCAATAAATTACTTGACCTTGGGCTCAGAGGCAATCTACACATGAACATTTAATTTCCCCAACTACTTTGACTCTATATTTATCTAATTAAAAAATAACTCTATCATATTTAATAGGGTCAAACTAAGTTTTTTAAAAATACCTACTATCATAATGTTTGTGGATACACTAGAATATAATACACAATTATATAAATTCTTAACAAACATTTTGATAGTAAGCAAGAAAGCTGAGGATTATTTTTTAGCTTTATACATAGTAATATTGACATTATCAATTTTAGGTGGTTTGCCAAGATTTTTTGATAAAGACTCGAATAACATGTCTCTTTTCTCAGTGATGTGCATCAAATCATGTAATGTAATGTTATCCTTAATTTTCTTCATGTCTTCTACAATATTATACTCAATCCTATTGGAGGAATCAGATGCATCAATACTATGTTTGGAAGTAGTTCCTTTTGGAGGATCTAGGTTATTATCTGAGGTAGTATCCTTAGGAGTGTCAAAGTTGTTTGGAGATTTTCAAGTCATCAAGGGATTATTTTTATCCATGTTACTTAGAGGGTAGGTCTTCTTTAAAAACTAATTAAAAGCATGGTTTTCCTCATGAATATCATCAGGTTGATTGTCCTCTTGGAAAGGGAAGTTAAATGCCTCCACCATGAAGGCTTGGTCAGTAGATTTAGATCCTAATGTAAATGCATCATTATATTTATTAGGTACCACTTCAAATGTATCCAAATCTTCTTTAAAGGCCTCAAAATATTTATAAAATTTAATGCAATCTATTTCACCATGTCTAGAAGTGCAATGTACTCTATAATAATAAGGTAAAATATTATCAATAAGATTTATATCTATTAATTTATTATCAATAGATGACTCATTTTTATTATTATTATTATTTTAAATATCATTATGGAATATTTGAATGGTCCTATTAAACCTTTAGAAAGAAACATTCCTACCTGATCTCTCTCTAGTATTACCAACTTGCTTCTATAGTGAAGAAAATTAGTGCTTAACTTTTGAACCATCTTTAAGATAGAGTCATTTTCATTTTTTGGTGCCTCAGAATTATTAACCTAATTTTTACTAGTACTATTGGTTGGTACCAAGGCCTTTTGATAACATGAATTAAATCCATTTACAATAGTGTTCAAGAATCCCAAGTTTTGGGTAGGATGAGCATGACTTAAGGTTAATTGGTTCAAAGTTGGGATTTGTTTTAAAACATGTATATTATGATTGTTATTTGGGAAGATATTCAATTTAGGCAAATTTGGGTTGACATTGTGAATAGAGTAATCTATTTGACGTTGGGGTTGCATTTGATCGTTAATGATCACTAGTTCAAAATAGGCTAAGGTTAATGTGTTCAAGGGTCCAATAGCTATCTTTATAAATATATAAGTCATAGGATCTAAGGCATCCTTATATGTTTCCAAGGATAAATCCTCATCTAGATAATAAGGATCTATAGTCCTACTCAACATATTTTGAAACCTAGCATTGAAATATCTTATGGGTTCATTTACATCCCTTTTTACTATCATGAATTGTTGATACAAAACACAAGGGATAATAATTTTTCCAAATTGGTCAATGAAAACATTGTTAAATTTAGCCCAATTAGTAATGTAATTCTTAGGTAAATTTAAAAACCATTCATATGCAACATATTTAAAAGTGAAGGGAAATAGTCTACATGTTACATATTCATGAGTGACATTTATCAATCTCAAAGCAACATTGAATGATTTAATATGTTCCTTAGTGGTTACAATACTAGTAGGACTAAATATTGGCAAATATGTCTTAGGGTTATGAGAAATTTCATGTATCACACCTAATACATTGATGGAAGAGCCACCTAGCAAATTCATACCTTGATTGTGATTGAATATATGAGCACCTTGAATTAGTGAAGTTGGTAGAGATTTTGAAAGCCTTCGCGTACCTTTATCCCACCTAGATATTTTATGTACTTCTAATTCTAGTAGAGGTTCTCTAGTCTCTGAATGAGAACTTGTTTTGATTATTAGTAATTTTAGCTTGAGAAATTTGAATCCTCAAACCGATTGGTTTCATAATTCTAAAGTTATCTTTACCATAATTAAACATAAATCTTTGAAGAATGTTAATCTTTGTCTAAATTACCACAAAGACTAGTTTGAAACTATGAAGATCACCAACTTTTACATGACTATGGTAAATAGAACATAAATATGTAAAGAGTAGAGTGATCTTTAAACGTAATTCACAAAAACTAGCTAAGATACTAAAAATCTTCAAAGAATTTGGATAGGCCCTCCTTCTAGCACCAGTAAAGTTTACCCTATTGATTCCTAAATATGTATCATAAGGTGCTTAGAGTGTTTAAGAAACACTTTTCATTTTAGAATTCAAAGAACTCAGAGCATGAGTTGTAATTTGTGATAATCCTATTATATGTGGTGAAATAAAGGTAGAACAAGTGACTATTTCATAAAAGTTATATTGGTTGGTGGTTGGGAGACACCATGGCCTATATATATATACATTGTGTGTGTGTGTGTGTGTGTGTGTGTGTGTGTGTGTGTGTGTGTGTGTGTGTGTGTGTGTGTGTGTATCTTAGTTTAGATTTTGGCTTAGAATTGAGCACAATTCACCTTAATTATCATAGAAGATCTTATTTGCAAATATATATATAGTTGGTGGTTGGGAGCCACCATGGCATATAAATATTTGAAAATAAGAAGATGTTATATGATAATTAAGGTGAATTGTGCTCAATTCTAAGTCTAAATCTAAACTAAGATATATATATATATATAAAATAAAGCTTTAATCTAAAGTGAATTGGATAGAAAAGAAGAAAAAGGAAGGGTAGAGTAGAGATAAAATATGTTATTGCTAATCTTCATTCTAGATATCATGACAAAGTTCAAATATCTTCCAGATATGTACTTAAAACCAATGTATGATATGAAACAACTTAAGCTCGAATCTTGTCAAACATTAGGAAAACTTCTAAAGAATATCAAAATAATGAAAATAAGAACAAATATTAATTTAAATATTTACCCCTATAAGTAGATATTTGATTCACATCTATAAATGTAGAGAAAATGAAACAAAGCAAACAAGAGATCCTTTAGTTATCCTTGCATAATCATAAGTTAACAATTTTACATTCAAAAGTACACACCAAGAGTCTACAAGAACTATTCAACTTTAGAATTCAGAACCAATAATTAAGAGAGTAACCATATTGAAATTCATATAAACAAAATGAGACAATATTTTCAAATTCTTTTGCTTGTACTAACTGTTCAAATTTTACACTAGTTTTTTAGCTCAAAAAACACTTGCCTCTTTACAAATGATAATACTCCTTTTATATAATACAAGGGAGTATATAAGTTAGTCATATCAAATTAGAATTGTATAAGTGTAAGGAAAATTGTCCTCTCTTCAAAATTTCTATAATACACTATATTTTTCAAAATGGACTGACCTAAAGGAAAATGTGCTTACAAGTTGCACATGCCTTTACAAAAGAATATTATATTTTCAAAATATTAAAAAACGTCTACAACATAATATTCCTAACTTTGTTGATCCTATGTTGATGAAGTCCCCTATCTCTGTTGATGAAGTCTTATTGCCTTCTGATGTTGTTCATCAATAAGTTTTAAATTAACTACTATTTCTAAGAAGAGTTCATCTTCTTGATCAGCCATGTCTCTAAAGTCCCTATTATTTCTTCCTAAGGCCTCCTTAATGCTCTTTGCCTTGGAAAAATTTTCTTCTATTGTTAGGATCAAATCCATGATCTTGTTATTATATATCCCATATTTTCCTTGAATTTATCTCCTTACTTCTTACATGACTAAGATGGTCATGTGTTTGAATTCCTCATCTATTATGATGCCCATGGAATTGAGTGTTTTAGGTTTGAAAATCATGGTCCCAAGGAATTGTTCCATCCTACCTAGTAGCTCATTATCACCCTCAAGGAGTCTTTCCAAGATCTTGGACCACATACCCAAACCCTTGATCTAATCTATGATCAATCCCATGGCTATGTTCAAGTGAGCTAAGATAATGGTCTCAAACCCTCGGATTTGATCTTGTACCAAAATGTTGACCAATTCCTTTATTTTTTCCTTTTAATTCTACCATTTTTTGACTAAGCCATAGCCTGATGTATCTTTAAGGCCCAATACATTTTGTCTTACCTTTGTTGACTTTAGGGAGTCAAATATAACATATAAAGTTGCCTCAAACATCTTCATCATGGAATCAGTAACTAATAAAACAACTTGCCTTTCTAAATTTCCATTTTGTTGTTAAAAATCCTCATTTTGCTACTATAAGCCTTTGATGGAATCCTATAATTGAGATGATTATATCTGATGTATAATTTTTTTTGGTCCTTCTTCATCATTCCTCCTTTTTTGGTTATTTGAATCGGGTCTTTGATTCAATTCAATGCTCTGTTCCTTGGTCACTTTTTGTTGGTCCTTAGCAATTGACACATGGCACATTCCACTATAAAATAGACAAAGAAAAGTGGCAACTTCTATGGGACTCTAAGAAACACTTATTGAACATGGCTTTGAAACCTATTAGAAACTCAAAATTATGGGTGCAGACACTTGTCACTCTCCACAGAGTTACAACGGAAAAGGTGGTAGCTTCTACCTAACTTTTGAGAATCCTATGAAGGATGACACTTGGTGCACTCTGCTTACATTAGTAGCTTAATGAAGGCTCACTACAATCCTTACTTAGCAAAAGATATTTAAAGGAGGAAATTGTGGATGTTGACACATGGCAGCTTCCATTG
Organism: Torreya grandis; assembly: GCA_037957365.1. Classification (NCBI taxonomy): domain Eukaryota; kingdom Viridiplantae; phylum Streptophyta; class Pinopsida; order Cupressales; family Taxaceae; genus Torreya; species Torreya grandis. The sequence goes on from JARHVA010005994.1 coordinate 172,385, forward strand.
AGTTTTTAGCTACCTTTGAAAAGTCTTTAGGACTTATATTAGTTTCCTATGGAAGATGACATGTGGAAACTTCTATTGCATTTTACAAGAGACACGTGGCATGTTCTGCTGCGTTGATGAGAGACACATGGCATGTTTTGCTACTTTGAAACTGTGTCTCAATACATGACATGTGGTGGCTTCCACTATGACTTTGATGAAGGATATGTGTTGGCTTTGTAGGTTTTCTATTTCTTCAAACTTTTACTTTAGAGAAAAAGTCTGAAGAAATTCTTTCGATCAATTTGTCCAAAGGAATTATCTCTATGCAACTTTGTCGTGGGAACTTTTTTGAAGGAAAACCCTTTTCTCTTTTTGTCCTTTGAATTGGTCCATTTTCTCCCTTCCTGCCCTCCACAAGGGCTATTTGAGCTTCAAATTGGCCTTTCAGGTTTTTGCAATAGTCCACTTTAGCTTTTGAGTGCCCTCTAAAAGGGCTATTTGTCTTCAAAATTTGCCTTAGTCAATTTTATGTGAATCTCAATAGGTGACACGTGGCAGCATCCACTGTGAAATAAGTGAAGACACGTGGTAACATCTATTGAACTTGTAAAGGTTTTGAACACCTTTTGAGTGTCATACAGAAGATGACACTTGGCGGCTTCCACTGTATTTTAGAAACACTATAGAACCATGCGGGACTCATTTGGATTCATGTGGATGATGCCACTTGGCATGTTCTACTGATCTGACAAAGGACATGTGGTGGCTTCCACTACTCTTGGAAATAAAGTTAAATGAGGCTCAGAAGACAACACTTGGTAGCATCCACTGGGTTTTGTCAGGCTTTTGTTTTAGTCCGTTTGTTTCCTTCCTTAGTCACTTTTGCCACAGAAATTCCCTTCACAAGGGCACTTGTGTCTTCAACTCCTGGGGCACTCCTTTGAACTTATCACTTGAACCGACCGATTGAACCAACTTTGGTTCAACAGTTCAATGGTTCATTCCCCTATTTTTATTGACCGCTTAAACCAAGCTTCTTTGAAACAAACCTTATTGAACCAACTGCCATTGAACCTGTTGAACTTTGAACCTGTTGAACCTTTCAAACCCATTGAGCTATTATTCCCTTGACTAAAAAATCTTGAATAATCCCAATTTAAAAGGCTTAGAACAATTTTTGAAATGGGAAGAGATATTTTGGTTATGCAAGACCAAAATAGCTTATATGTTGTCCAAAAAATGAGTGATATTTTTCAAGTACAACAATTGGCTCTAGTTGGGGAACTTCTATCAATTGTAAAAAGAATTGAAGGGAGTAGAATCTAGAATCTCCAGTGTCTTCATGTGTACCATTGGGTTGTAGAGTCATGCTACCCAAAACTGGAAGGCATAAAAAATGAAAATGAACAATACAAAGCAGGATCAAAAACTATACAAATATACATATGTATAGGTGAACTTATTTGATACTCCAAGAATTGAAGTATTTTAGATGCTACTCCCTGAGAGGTAGTGAAAATAGTAGTCTATCCTAATAAACTAGTAAAAATCTATTTTGTCCCCAGAAATAGTAACGGGTGAATGGAACTCTCCCCCAAGAAACCAATTTTTTGCATCATCCTCTTGGATCTTTCTTTTTTTTTCCCCATGGCAAGATGTGGTCCTCAATTTGAAAACCATAGCCCTTTACTCTCTTGCCGAAGGGTTCCTTTGGCTAACTTTAGAGTACAACAGTATGGTCCATCATCATAGCTTGTTGTTCTATTGGTCCAGTCTAGCACATGCTTTGATTGTCAAAATCAAACTTCTGACAAACCATTAGTTTAATATCTCCTTTGGTGTGAAGGAGTTTGATCTCTTCATCTTGAGCAGTCTTCAATCTGAGCAATAGAGATTCACATCTAGATGTGTTGTTGGTGTTGCTAAACTACAGCTTGCATGAAGGAAGAATATCTCTTTAAGGAGATATCAACACAGTTCTGGCTTCAACATAAGTGGAATAATTGCTGCCATCAGACTCTAGGATCTAAGCATCATTAGACACTAATTTTTCTTTGAATTTCCGTTCATTGGAGAGGGAAGATCCTTTTTTATCTATATTGCAACCTACTAGTTCTTCCACTATTCCAGTTGAACTAATTTCTGGGTTAACACTTTCAAGAACTTTATCAAATGCTCATGAACTTGGTCTGTAGATAGAAATTAGTTACCCATACATGAGGATTGAATCAGAATTTGAGCTTCAAGGGCTGATGTTTGAGTGACAATATATTTTGATTCCTTTTCAAGAAGTAGCCTCTACATGGTGCCTTTGGTAGGGATTCTTTCTTTAGATAGATTGATGCTCAATTTTCCATCAACATCCTTGCAAAAAAAATTCCCAAGTAAGATACCATAGGATGCTGAAACATCAGCCACCAAAACTATCATCTTGATTCTTTTGTCTAGAAAAGTTGTAAATGCAAATTGGGCATCCTTGATTTGTCCCAATAATGGCACTTACTTGTCCTCGATGGAGAAACATCTTCCAAATGACTTGGTTAGTGTGAGATCAAGAGACTCAGCTACTTTAGTAGGCATGACATTGTCAGATGCACCTAAGTCTATACTACAATTACTTAGCTTATGACCATTTATTAACAAGGAAACATAGAAAAGTTTTATTTTCCCAGGGGCAGCTATAGAAGTAATGACAAGATTATTTGGAATGGGCATGTTCTTTGAGGAATCAATAGTTACTTTCTTAACCTCTTGTCTTGCAGGGATGGTTTGGTTCTTGACACATTAGACCAAAGTATATAATTGATTAGGATTGGACTATAGGAATTCAAATTCAAACATTTGAATTTTGGTCTTTTTGACATGATTAATTATGTCAAATGGCTAAATTAGATTAGGCACAGAGGAAGGTATTTCATCCTTTTGGGTTTTAGGAGGGATGGGAGGAGGGCTGATTTATCAAATTGAAGTTAAAGGTGAAATTGATGTACTTACCTTTTTTATGATCACTGGATCTTTTGGCTAGAAAGGTAGAGAGGTTTCACATTTAGCAATTGAAATTGCTGGTTGAGATTTCTCCTCTATCTTTCTTTTATTAGCTTGCTAGACTGATTAGTTTTTGGACCTGGTAAACACTACATATGATCCATCAAAAGCTTTTTCTTTACTTTTGGGTTCATCCTGGTAATTTAGGAAACTAATGTGGGAGTCACTAGCTAATTCTTCTAGATCCTCCATGAAGAGATCAGCGTCACTTTCTTGATTAAACTCAGGTTGGAAAGAGAAATTATGTTTTGTTTCTAGATATCCAACTATTGTATTGGTTGGAGGAGCTTCAAGGGCAAGATTTCTTTGTGAGAGAGGAAGACGATTTGGATTCCCTTGATTCTTGGTAGCATTGCCTTGATGTGACTGATTTGGAAATGTTCTCCTTGGTACATCTCTATATGAAGGAGCAAAGGACATACCTTATGCCACTTGTCTTTTCAAGGCTAGCAATTCATTTACCATCTTTTGCACCATTTGATTGGTGGTGACTGTAGATGAATATTTAAAAGATGATGTGGGTTTATTTCTAGTTGGATCTCTTTTTATCTTCCCTACTAAGATGAGATCATCTTCTACCTCAGTGACTAAATGTTGAGCTACAGCAAGGTCTATTTGACTAGCATGTCTCAAAAGAAAACTTACTTTCAGTAACTGAGAATTAATGAAGAAGCATTTGAGATTCTCAGCTATAGGTCAAGTAATTACAGGGATCCTATTCCTTAGTTTATCAAATTTGGCTATGGAGTCCCTCATTGGTTCATGAGGTTATTTATTCATTTGTGTGAGCTGAGCCAGAAGGGCATATGCATCTTTTGCAAGTTTGATTCTAGCTTCAAACTTAGCTTTGAGGGTATCCAATCAGTTACTAACTGAGCCTATAGATGATAAAACCAATCTACAGTAGCACCTTGTAATGTTTCTACAAATATCCTGACTGCTACATCTTCAAATTCTACTCCAATTATGTCACAAGCTATGTTGAAGGCTATAATGTGTTCATTAGGATTAACTTTCCCATCACCATAGAATTTGGGGAAATTCTTCCTTTAACTATGTGGAAGCTCATGTAGAGGTGAAGTAAGATTGAGAGAACCAAAAGAATTACCCCAAGGGCCTTGAGCTTCCATTATATGACTATTAAAAGGAGGAATCACAAACCTTAGAGGGGTAATTATTGTCAAAGATTTATCAACAACAGAAGTGGATACTTTGCTTGGTAATGGAGACCTGACTTTAGTAGGAGGAAATCTCTTGGTTCATTGGAGACAAGATGATGAAGAAAACAGATCAAAATTACTTTATTGTACCAACTTGAATATAGGGTAAACAATACCTTTGGCCCTTTGGCTTTGTGTATACCTTGAATCTGCCAGATTGCAAAATAAAAATGGAAAAGAATTGACCTTGCTTCAGTTTGAAGCTTGAGACTTTAAACTGAGCATTCTTTCCTAGTTAGTGTGGAGGTGAATGGTAAGGTTACAATGATAATGAGTAAGACACAAAAATGGAATGGAGTATTTAATGGATAATGGTAGAGACTGGTTTAATCTAAAACTTGAGGTTTTAGAATGCACATAAGAATCTCCCCAGCGGAGTCACCAAAAACTATTGCTCAAGTCTGGGGAGAAAAAATTAACAATGGGAAAGCGCTAAAATAGTTCATTCTTCCACAACGAAATGCATGGATAGGATTATAATGATAATGATTAAGACACAGGTGATGTTTCAATCTAAAACTTGAGGTTCTAAATTACACAAAATTACAACATCCATAATGAAGTTGCAAAAAATTATTGTGTGAATATTTTGTCGATCAGCATACTGATAAACAAAATAGGTCTGATCATCCAAAGTAGGAAGATTATTCAGACAAATGTGTAGGTTTACCACATCAAACAGAGACTAATCTCTCCTCTCATCAAGTGGAGGTTCCCTATATATATATATATATAGAAAATAATACTCAAGGGTAGGATAAACCATCCATCTCTCTTTTTTCAAAGATGATGCATTTAAATCAAATTAGAAATCTTAAGGGTAATGATAGAAATCACTCCTCTTCTTTTAGAAGTACCATTCAGCAAACCACAAGAATCTTTCTGGGAGTAATTGAAAAATGTAACCAAGGATGTAGTAACCAACAAATTGAGATGTAGCACGAAGTCTCCACCTGAATTGCCCAAGAGTGAGATACAAAGGACAATGAGGGCACAAAGTCATCCCACGGTCCTATATATAAAAACAAAAAGAACACACACTAAAGGCAATTGTGGGTGCACAAAGTCTCTCCACAGTTGGCTTCAAGACACCTTCCTAACTACTTTCACTAATCCTACTTATTTGAATTAAAGGAACAAAAAATATATTAAGGAAAAAGACATAAGAATAGTTTCCCCAAAAATAAAGTTATTATAACACAAAGTCTAAAAAGTCACTTGATTTCTTATTCCAATAACAAAATATGATCAATAATCTGAGCTCAAAGTCTTAGTAATGCCTTTCAATTTGGGCAAAGTTTAGTTTTTGGTAATCAGAGAGAGATATCTAAAATAATAAAAGAGAGTCCCTTATATAGCTTCTTCAAGAAGGACTTGGGAACAGTAACACATCATGTTGTATTGAATTTTGTTAAGAGGGCATGCTCGAATTTAGGGGCATTTACCCATTTTCTTTTCTCAATGCAGAGAAATAGGTCACACCATTGAATGTTTGCATCCTTCAATGTCCACCTGGCGATCTGCTTCTAGAAACAAATGTGATGCATAAATTTTTCTAGTTGTTCTTCATCATTCCTCCTTTTTTGGTTATTTGAATCAAGTCTTTGATTCATTTTGATGCTCTGTTCCTTAGTCACTTTTTATTGGTTTTTAGCAATTGGCATGTGGCACATTCTGCTACAAAATAGATGAAGACACATGGCAACTTTTGTCGGACTCTGAGAGACACTTATTGAAAGAGGCTTTGAAACCTATTAGAAACTCAAAATCATGGGTGTAGACACTTGTCAGTCTCCGTAGAGTTACAATGAAAAAGGTGGCAGCTTCTGCTTGTCTTTTGAGAATCCTACGGAGGATGACACTTGGTGTGCTCTACTTACATTAGTAGCTTAACGAAGGCTCGCTACAGTCCCTACTTATAAAAAGAGATTTAAAGGAAGAAACTGTGGATGTTGACACATGGCAACTTCCATCAGGATTTTAGCTACCTTTGAAAAGTCTAATGAGACTTATATTAGTTTCCTATGAAAGATGACACATGGCGACTTCCACTACATTTGATGAGAGACACGTGGCATGTTCCACTACTTTGATGAGAGACACATGGCATGTTCAATTGCATTGAAACTGTCTCAATAGATGACACATGGTGGCTTTTGTTGTGACTTTGATGAATGATATGTGTCAGCTTTACAAGTTTTTTATTTCTTCAGACTTTTCCTTCAGAGAAAAAGTCTAAAGAAATTCTTTTAGATAATTTTTCTAAAGGAATTTTCTCTATGCAACTTTGCCATAGGAACTTTTCCGAAGGAAATCCCTTTGCTCTTTTTGGCCTTTGAATTGGTCCATTTTCTCCCTTCTTACCCTCTGCAAGGGTTATTTGAGCTCCAAATTGGCCTTTCAAGTTTTTTCAATGGTCCACTTTAGCTTCTGAGTGCCCTCCAAAAGGGCCGTTTGTCTTCAAAATTTGCCTTAGTCAATTTTATGTGAATCTCAATAGGTGACATGTGGTAGCATTTGATATGAAACACGTGAGGACATATGGCAGCATCCATTGAACTTGTAGAGGCTTTGAATGCCTTTTGAGTGTCCTATAGAAGATGACATGTGGTGGCTTCCACTGCATTTTATAAACACTATAGAACCGTGTGGGACTCATTTGGATTCATGCAGATGATGCCACTTTGTGTGTTTCACTGATCTAACAAATGACATATGGTAACTTCTACTACTCTTGGAAACAAAGTGAAATAAGGCTTGAAAGACAACACTTGGCAACATCCGTTGGGTTCCATCGGGCTTTTGTTTTGGTCCCTTTGTTTCCTTCCTTAGTCACCTTTGCCATAGAAATTCCCTTCACAAGGGCACCTGTGTCTTTGACTCCTAGGGCACTCCTTTGAACTTGTCACTTGAACTGACCAATTGAACCAACTTTGGTTCAATGGTTCAATGGTTCATTCCCCTATTTCTATTAACTACTTGAACCAAGATTCTTTGAAACAAGCCTTGTTAAACCAACCGCCGTTGAACCTATTAAACCTTGAACCCATTGAACCTTTTGAACCCATTTAAACTTTTTGAACCTATTGAACTATTAGTCCCTTGACTAAAAAATCTTGAATAATCCCAATTTTGAAGGTTTAGAATAATTTTTGAAATGGGAAGAGATATTTTGGTTATGCAAGACCAAAATAGCTTATATGTTGTTTCAAAAATGAGTGACATTTTTTAGGTACAACATCATGTGATGTTAGGCTTCATGATAGAACACCATGAAGACTTGGCCAAAAAATGCATAAGGATTGACTCTCAATCAAATAAACACTCAAAAATGATGCACCAATGATAAAAAACATGATGATAATGTTAATGGATGAATATGGATGGACTCAAGAATAATATGCTTGAGGAATCAACCAACGAATGCATATAGACTGAGTTAAGGCAACAGTTTTGAAAGAAAATAAATAGGCAAGTGAATACACAAATAAAAAAATAGAAAAAAAACAAATAAATAACCTAAAATAAATAAATAAATAGAAAGCCTAAAAACAAAAGAAAAATAAAACATCCTAACAATGACAATGCCCCAGTAAGGTAGATCGAGGATAATTGACTAGGCTTAGTTGGGACAAATGTCTTTGGATTTTTGAAATGTTATGAATATTTTTGGTATTTTGAAGTATCTTAACTCATTAGAGAATGACAAGATACCTGCTCACAAAACAATGAGATCATTTGGCTTAGTTTTCTCACAAAATGGTGAGAGCATATGGAAAGGGGGATTGAGGTGACCTTAAAATGAATTCATCATGACCCACATAGTCCCAAAATGACCACAAGTCATAGTAATTCCATCCACATAAAAGGCAGGGAAAACCCAACTAGGTCCCAATAAGTTTTCAAATCTGGCAAATAGCCAGTCATATGAAAATAGTAATGGTAAAGTGATGTGACAATGCATGATAAACAAGTGTTGCTCCTATTTTTCCCATAGGTAGTTATAACTAGGATAAAATATCATAAGTCAATGATACTAATTTTTTCATAGGCAGTTATAATTAGTAGCAAGATTGGTGAAACACTGATTTTCCCATAGGCAGTTATAATTAGGCTCACATAAAATAATTTAATAGGATGAAAGATGTCTCACTAGATCAAATGTCACAATAATTTCATAGACTATCATTGTAAACATGGATTTGATTAATTGTTGAAACATGGTCATAATCTTCTCACAAAAGGTGCAGGAAGAACCAAATTAACCAAGATCAAAACAAGATTGAGTAGGATGACTAAAAATAGGCTTTAGTCTAGATAGGAATGGAATGATAGGATAGTATGATCTTTCTTAGGATAATGATGGTTTTTGATATATTAGATAAGATGGTTGCCCACATGTAATGGGGTGATTGCTAGGATCTGTGATAATGGCAAATAGGCATATGTAACAATGGTAATGAAATGGTATGGTACACGTTTTTGTCTTGGGTGTGGTTTTTGATTATGTTGTTCTTGTTGATGGGGATATGCATGTCCTAATAATCAAATGATACAAATAGAATAGTTTATCATGTTAATTGTTATCCCACACCTCATCTAAATAGCTACTCTATTAATAACTACCTACAGATTTAGTTGTTGAGAATGCTTTTACGATCTTCCTTGGCCATTAATTTTGATTCCTTCAAATGTCTAGACAAGGTATGTTTTAAGCCTCTACAAAGGAATGTGTGGCCATGAATGGTAAATAAGGATAAATAATGGATGGTAGGCTTGATTGTGAAATGGAATGGTAGATGATAATAAAATGAATTATGGAGGGGAAATAAATGAAGATCAGGATGATTAGTAATGTAATGTTGTTGATACCAAATTTGACATAATTCTGGTTGTAGTGGGGTCAAATACTTGTTCTCTTAATAGGAACATCAATTTTTTTGTGTGATCTTGAGATTAGTTAACATTTGATTAGGCTATAGATAGGAAGCTATTTTGATTTGATCTTTGATTTTGTCTTCATGCAATAGTGAAGAACTTTTATGCTAAGCTATTGGTGCCTCAAAGAAGTTTTCACCAATGAATTTGTCTTGATTGTCCTTTAATACCTTTAAGAAGGTTTCACTAAGGAATGTTGACTTTTGAATTTGATTGTCTTCTAGTGCTTTTGAAAAAGTTTCAATATAATATGTTGAGTTGGAACTTTGATTGTATCCTAGCGCCTCTAAAAATTTTTCACTAGGAGAGTGTTCTTATGCTATACGAATGTGGTCTTGGCCTCTTTGATCTTCTTCAACTACTATATCACCATGGATACAGTTCAATAAAGTGTGATTCTGTTGATCCTAATCAACACTTGTGGGAGATGGAATGCCAATGATATGGCTATTTTTGTTAATGGAAATGGCCTATGGAATGGTAATTGAATGGGGAGAGGTTGCACAATCCTTGTAAAAGATATTAGGATAACTAGTGTTGAAGCTAAATTATTCATCCTCAAGAAACATATAAGGATCACAAATGTATTCAAATTGATCTGCAAGATATGCATAACCAATGTTGTAACAACAATGAACATATTCTTATTTGGAATCTGATTCTAACTCAAGGGACTCTGAATCTGAGGTCAAGACTAATTTTAATTCTAATTCAAAGGGTAAATCTGATGTCAGTGCAAGAATAAAACCTGACTCTAACTCTGATTCTTCATCTAATGGATATTTTGTTACAATAATGTCTTGTTGAATGTTTGTTTTTAGACAAGTGATGGCATGTGATGGCATAATAGGTTCCACAAAAATTAGATTATCAAAGTGGGACTCCTCTAGGATGGGAAAAAGGTCAAGAGATAGCTCCTTAGAGACTGGTTTATCAATAAGAGGATCTTGAAAAATAGGCACATGGTCAAGGCAATGATTCACCCAAAGGTGGTTATAATCATTAAGAACTGACTTAGAAAGAATTGGTTCATTAGAGGGAGAGTCCTTAACAATTGGTATAAGGTCAATAGGTGATTCATCACAACTTGAATTATCATAAGTGGTTGGTTCAACAAAAACATCTTAGATTGGTTGGTTCTCTTGGCCTTGGTTTTCAATGAGTTGGAAGATACCAATTTTTAACATAGCTTGGTCTTTGAAGGATTAGATCAGTTAAGGTTTGGCTATGATTGGTACTAGATGAGGAATGGTCTATGGTTGTGTTGAGTTGTGGAGCTAAAAGCTTCACCAGTGTGCAAATGTAGAGGTTGCTGAGTGACACAGTAACTGATATCAGTCAGGCCAACTGATGTCGGTTATCTCCAACTACACATTAACCGACATCTGTTATGGTTGGCTGACATTGGTCAAACAGGAACTGACATCAGTCACCTATATGTTTCTATAATGGTTCTAATTTTAGACGAATAGTGAGTTTGCATGTAAAGACTAATTTTAGTCTAGAGTATGCATTTCTAATTATTGTTTAGTTTATGATCTATTTAAGAGACACATGGGGCTGTATTGTAATGTAAGCAAGATCAATTATATCTTCAGGGTGCAAGATCATGAAGATCTACAATCAAGGATTGGAGGCAACAACAATTGGGTTGATTGTCAGAAGGACTTGGAAGGTAGGCAACAATAACCATTGGGTTGATTATCACTGGAGGGAACAACAACTCGGTATTGAGTTTATTGTTGATTGTAATTGAGAGAGAGAGAGAGAACTCTTGAGAGAGAATTAATATACACCTAAGAGGTGTGGGAAGAGTGAGATTTCTTCATTGTATTTCCTTTTGGAAGAGTATTAATATTGATTGTATTATTTCTCGTATCTCTTATTCTTTGCTATTTTTGATTTTTAGTTACTTATTACTTCTAGTTTAATTCTGTGTTTTGTTGCTTATACAAAGGTAATCAATTTTACTCTAAGGAGGATCCTATCAATTGGTATCAGAGCTAGGTCGAAGAAAAGCTCAGAGTGGGTTAGTGTTTGTTGATTATAGGTTCACTCACAGGGGTTTCTATTTGAGTGGGAGTAAAGCAATGGCAGAAGAAAGTAAACTAAGAATGGAGAAATTCAATGGAAAGAATTATCAATTATGGAGGATGCAGATAGAAGATTATCTCTATCAGAAAGATATGTACTTACCATTGGGTGGGGTTTCAAGTAAGCCCACATATATGCAAGATAAAGAATGGAATGTTCTTGATAGAAAGGCTCTGGGATCTATAAGGTTGAGCCTGGCATCATCTGTAATTTTGAACTTATCATAGGCAAAGAAAATGGTAGAGTTAATGGATACTTTGGCAGATTTATATTGAAAACCCTTAGCTTCGAATAAGGTATTTCTTATGAAGCAATTATTTAATTTACAAATGTAAGAAGGTGGATCAGTATATAGTCATCTTAGTGATTTTCATGAAATTGTAATTCAGTTAATTTTAGTCAAAATAGTTTTTGATGATGAAATTAAGGCTCTCTTAATCTTATGCTCTTTACCTGAAAGTTGGAATAACTTGGTAATGGAAGTTAGTAATACTACGTCTGCTTCAAATATCTTGAAATTTGATGATGTTGTTAGTGTAATATTGAATCAATAAATTTGTAAGAAAAGCACATGGGAAACATCAAGTAATGCTTTAAGTGTTTAAAGTAGGGGATGGCAAAGAGATAAGGGCAAGCAAGGGAAATCAAGGTCAAAGATGGGTAGTAGATCCAAATCCAGAAATTGAGGTATAACCTACTAGAATTATGGAAAGAAAGGACATGCAAAGAAAGATTGTTGGTTGAAAGAAGATCAGCATGAAGGTAATAAAGAAGCAAAAGATGCAGGTATTGTTGCACAGGATGCTCTTATATTTTATTTGGATAGTCAGGTAGAATCATGGGTTTTAGATTCTAGTGTTTCTTTCCATGTAACCCCAAATAAAGAATTTTTCCATGATTATGTCCATGGAGACTTTGGAAAATTTTATTTAGGGGATGGTGAGCCTTGTCAAATTGTTGGCAAAGGAAAAGTGTAGCTGAAATTGCAGAATGGCAACACATGGGTGTTGAAGGATGTCATGCATGTACCCATCCTAAAGAGGAATCTGATTTCTGTAAGAAAGTTGGGTGATGAGGGTTGCACAATAACTCTCACTACTGAATCTTGGAAAGTTTCTAAGGGTGCACTTGTATTAGCTAGAGGTAAGAAAGTAGGTACACTTTATCTATCTACTTGTATTATTGATTCTCCTTCTATTTTATATACTTTAGATGGAGATGCAAAGATGTGGCTCTATAAGCTTGTTCACATGAGTGAGAAGGGAATGCATGTTCTTAAGTCAAAAGGTAAGCTTTCAGATTTGATAGATCTAGATTTTTGTGAGCATTGTATGTTTGGGAAATAGGAGAAAGTGAGGTTTCTCAAGACTAGGTCAACAAAGAAGAAGCACAAGTTGGAGCTTATTCACACAAATGTGTGGGGACCAGCTTAGGGAGCTTCTATTAGAGGATCATAGTGCTATGTTTCTTTCATTGATGATGCTTCAAGAAAGGTATGCATTTATAGCATAAAGAGGAAATCTAATGTTTTTGACACATTTAAGAAATAGAAAGCCTTGGTTTTCAAGGAGAAGGTGATGGACAGTGATTAGCTCAAGAGGCTAAATAATTCTGAGTAGGGCAATGTTGATTTGGACAAGGTTATGATCCAAAATGAGCTCATAGGTAAAAATTATCACTCATAGGAAAACACAAATACTGATGTCGGTCAAGTAGAGACCGATGTCAATCAGGTAGGAACTAACATCAGTTAGGTGAAGATCAAAGTCAATGATGTAAGGTAGGTGGAAATTGACATTAGTTAGGTGAGAATCGATGTTGGTCAGGTCGGTTAGGAGGAACCGATGTTGATCAGGTGCAGACTGAGAGATGACTGGGATCGGTCACTGTTAAAATGAAATTTGGGTGCACAATAAGTTGTCAATGAGTCTCAAACACCCATGAGGAGGTCCAAAAGGGTAAGTAAACTTCAATTTTTTATTCCCCTTCTTTATACTACTTGTTGCTCACTGATGGTGGAAAACTAGGAAGTTTTGAAGAGGCAATGTAGGTAGAATCTAGGAAACAGTGGGAGCATGTCATGAATGAGGAAATTGATTCCTTGGAAGAGAACCAAATGTGGGATTTAGTTGAGTTGCTAGCTGGAAAGAAAGCACTAAAAATGAATGGATTTATAGGTTGAAGAAAGGAGAGAATGGACAGGTGAGACATAAGGCCAGGTTATATGGTCTTGAGCAAGCTCCAAGACAATGGTATTTGAGGTTTGATAGGTTTTTGATAGAACATGGCTTTAGTCAATGTCAATGTGACCATTGTGTTTATTTTACTAGATTGGATAATGATAGCTACATTATCCTATTACTATATGTAGATGATATGCTTGTTACAGGGTCACACATGCAAGAGATTACTGAGCTATAGGTAAAATTAGCTCACACATTTTCCATGAAGGATTTAGGAGCAACCATCCTTAACATGAGTATTTATAGAGATAGGGAAAATCATAGGTTGATTTTGTCTCAAGAGGGTTATGTGAATAAGGTAGTGAAGAGGTTCAATTTGCAGGATGCAAAACCAGTAAGCACACCTATGGCTAGCTAGTTCAAGTAAAGAATAAAATAGTGTCCTAAATCACATGATGAGGTTGAGTACATGGTATGTACTAGACCTGATATTGCCCAAGCAGTGGGAGTTGTCAACAAGTTTATGGCCAATCTAGGAAAGGAAAATTGGAAAGTAGTTCAATGGATTCTCAAATATCTGAGAGGGACTAGCAGTAAGAATTTATGCTATGGAGGGTCAAACACTTATCTACATGGGTATTTAGATTCAGATATGGTAGGTGACTTGGATGGCAGGAGAAGCACCACAAGATATGTGTTTACTATTGGTGGAATGGCGGTTAGCTGGATTTGAAAATTGCAAAAGGTTGTTGTAGTCACAAAGGCTAGCAAGGAAATGATATGGATGACTTGGTTCATGGAAGAGTTGGGAAAGGAGCAAGAGAGTTGCAGATTTGTATAGTGATAGTCAAAGAGCAATTCATTTGGCAAAGGATTCAACCTTTCATTCAAGAACCAAACATATACAACTTAGGTACCACTTTATTAGATAGGTATTAGAGGATGGACAATTGAAGCTGGAAAAGATCCATACAGATAAGAACCCTGCAGATATGTTAACAAAGCCGAGAACAAAGGAGAAGTTGAATCTTCATTCAACTTTTGTTGGTCTTCAAGATTGAACTTAAAAATAGAGAAACAAGCTAGAAACAAATTAGAGGATGTTGCTGTATAGGTACAAGTACAAGTGTAGCTATTTATCTCCATGTGGTAGATTATTGAGTTGTGGAGCTAAAAGCTTCACTAGTGTGTAAATGTGGAGGTTGCTGAGTGACACAGTAACCAACGTCGGTCAGGCCAATCGATGTCAGTTATCTCTAGCTACATAGTAACTGACATCGGTTATGGTCAAATGGCATCGGTCAGATAGGAACTGACATCAATTACCTGTGTGTTTCTACAACTATTCTAATTTTTGATGAACAGTGAGTTTGCATGTAAAGACTAATTTTAGTCTTGATTCTACATTTCTAGTTATTGTTTGGTTTGGGATCTATTTAAGAGACCCATGGGGCTGTATTGTAATATAAGCAAGATCAATTAGTTCTGTAGGGTACAAGATCAAGAAGATTTGTGGTCAAGGATTGGAGGCAACAACAATTGGGTTGATTGTCATAAGGACTTGGAAGGTAGGCATCAACAACCATTGGGTTGATTGTCACTGGAGGGAATAACAACTAGGTATTGAGTTGATTGTTGATTGTAATTGAGAGAGATAATTGTTGAGGGAGAATTATTGTACACTCAAGAGGTGTGGGAAGAGTGAGATTTCTTTGTTGTATTTCCTTTTGGAAGAGTGTTAATATAGATTGTATTGTTTCTTGTATCTCTTATTCTTTGTTGTTTCTAATTTCTAGTTACTTATTATTTCTAGTTTAATTCTATGTTTAGTTGCTTATACAAAGTTAATCAATTATACTCTAAAGAGGATCCTATCAAGTTGGGTAATGGTAGGGCATTGGGGATCATTTTTTATTGCATGAGCCAAAGGATGAAGTCCTGAAATGGTAATGATAGGGTAGTGTGGAGCATGATTGTTTACACAAGCCAAAGGACTAGGTCCTAAAATGATGAAGGGGTGTTGTGGAGTCTAGTTGCTCATATAAGTTAAAGGAATAGGTCCTATATTGATGAAGGTACATTGTGGAAATTTATTTCTTTCACAAGCGAAAGCATCCAAGTCTTCCTCATAAACCATATCATCCCAGTTGTCAGTTGGCTCATAAGTTGGTTCTTGATTGTGTTCCATGTACTCATTATTGAAAAGAGGGTATGGATCCATATCCGAAATAACATTATTTTTAGTTGGGTCTTTAAAGTCCTCCTCAAAAGCCTCTTTATACCAATTTAGGTCTCAAGTTGGACTATGTGGATTTTGACTACGTTCCCCATATGGAGTATTGGAGGGAGAATAATAAAACTCCTTAGAAAATATTTCTCTATAGGGGTTCCAAGTGGGATTTTTTGCAGTGATTATAACATAATTTGGATTATATGTGACTCCACCATAATTTTGGATAGACATATCCACATAAATGATGAAATCTCTAAAATAAAAAGGCTTAGAGTTATACAAACTTTGAAAAACTATGTCCAAAAGACAAATGGTTCAAGCTTTGTCTAACTTGGTCAAAACATGGGGTTGTATCTCCAATGTGGTCTAAAAGTGGAGCTATATCTCCAAAATTATTTTTGCTAAGACTTGGCATAAAATAGCCTAACATCAAATGTATAATGTCAAATGTCACACACACAAAAGGTCAAGTGTCTGAATAAAAACTAACATGTCAAAGGTTTAGGTCAAAGTGTTTTGAATAAGGTCTAAACTAGGAAAGGGAAAAGTTGAGTGACTATGTCTTTTGTCCAAATACGGAGTCAAAATATAGGCTCAAAAAAATAGGCAAATGCTAAAAATTTTGTCCAAATGACATCAAAATCTAGACTTGAAACAAAGGATGATGTGATTTGATTTAATCTAACATGTTTGGAAATAACTTGGACATAGACCCGACACACATAATCAAACATAAACATGATCATTTGGCATAAGTCATAAGACAAAAGGTGCTTTGAAAAAAGGCTATGTTTTCTCAAATAAAGTCACAAAAAATGATAAGGATAGGTACTGAACAAATAAACCATCAATAGTTTTTCATATTTGGGTAATTGATTAAATGAAGTTATGCAACCCAAAAGAGAAAGATCTATGTATTAGCCCCAAGAATTATGGTCTAAATAGAAATCAATCGATATTTGAATCCAAAATTGACAAGGCTAATTAAAAACTCAACGTTGAAAACTAGGATTTGACCAAACCAGCTAGACAAGATTGGATAGCATGATGACATAAGACAAATATCCAAATCGTATTCATGACATGGTTTGAAAAAAATGGTTTTTAATACAATGGTAAGCAAGTCTTGAAGTAAATTAAGTAGCCTAATGATGTAATCATGCTCAAATGATGTGATCTATGTTATGTTTTAAAGACTTAAAAGGCACAAAATGTTTTGACATGATTTGGGTAGCATAACACTACCCTCCTCAACTCAAGTCGCACAAAAACAAAAAAGTTTAAAAATTTTCAAGGTATAAGTGTGGTGTAAAATAGTCAACATAATGCCTCTTTAGACAAAAGAGTGACATATAGATAAATTGGTTTTGACATGGCTTATGAACAAACAAATAATTTTTAGTCTCAAGCCATACCAAGCAAAAAATGACCAAAACATACTAAGTATACTCATCCAAATCCTAGCAAGGGGTATGGCAATGTGGGGTTGAATAAACTATCAATTTAAGCATTTTCTATGGGAATCAGTTACACAATGACTTTCACATCAAATAATGCAAAGGAAAAACATGGAAATTGGGTGACCACAGTATTAGCTAGTTGTAAAAAGGTCTAGTCCTTTTTACAACCACTACATCTTGTTGTTTACTCAGTGTAGTGTGATGTCCAAATGTAGATACACCTCATTTGGAACTCCAAAGGAGTAAGTGATGTCAATGCCAGGAGATGAAACCTCGGATCAAAGCTTCCCTAAAGAACTCAAGGGAGGTAATGATGTTCCCCTCTCAATCCAAGTTTGCATGAAAATAAAACACTAATAGAAAAACTTTAGGGTCATTTTCAAGGTCACCAAAACTTTGATGAGTTTTTAGGGAGTGCTTTAGATGACATCATTTTTAAGCCTTGGAATAGGATTTTTGCAATAGGAATGACACTTTTTATTCTAAGAGTTCCCTAAAGGGGACAAATAGAAGAGCATATATGTGGCATCCCTCTTTTTTCCAAATAAAAATATAACTTAGATAACTAAGTAAATATAAAAAGCTTGGAAAAGTGAGTTCTTTTTTAAGTCCAAATTTAAAAAATGAGGTGGTGTTCATTTGACCCCTTGGTCTTAGTTGTAACATTGAAAACTAAAGTTAAAAACACTTATTTAGCAACTTAAATGTTAATTTAAGCACCAAAATAATGTCATTAATTAATTTTTAAGCATGTAAAAAGTGATCTAAACATGTTTTTAGCAAATGTCAAGCTTGGTCTTGCAACAAAAATGTTAGCATGTCCTTTAGCCTTGAAGCTATTTTGGGTTTAAAAACATGAACTTAAAAAAAAGAGCTCTCAAGTTTGTGTTTTAAGAAAAACATAGTGACTGATGTCAATTATATAACTGATGATGGTTACACTTACTAATTGATGATGGTTATCTAACCAACATTGGTTATACCAGTAGTGACTGATGACAGCCATCTAACTAATGAGGGTTTCACTAGCCAACATCAATTACTATGTAAACTTGTAACAAAGAAAAATGACAAAATAAAGTTAAAAAATGAAATTTAAAAAGTTTTAATGATCCAAATGAAGATTTTGAAGCTACATACTAATTTTTATCATGTGTGGAATGCATCTGGTCTCATCGGGTGTGCTATATGTGTGAACTAGGAATTTGACTCAAGAGAGGATGGTTAGTATGGTGTTATTTTCAAAATGAAAACAAAATGAAAAAAACCCACTAACTATCATAACATCTCTAGGCCTAGACACTAGCGAGAACTTAGCTAACAAACATTAATAAAACACACAACTAAAATGTAAAAGAAACCCTCTTTTACCTTCCTTGATGCTCCAAAATGCTCGTTGTAGTGGCTTGCTCAGCTTGTGCTCATGAAGTCCTTGGCAATGGAAGCTTGGATACCTCCATCTCTCCTTGTCACCTTGAGCTTATGGATTGGCTTGGCTTGAAATTAATTTGGCATGGTAAAACTAGTTTCATGAAGCTTTTGGAACCGGTCTTGCATTATAACTTTACACAAATTAAGTTTACAAATGATGTTTATGGCCTCTCTATATTTAGATTTTTAAGATTGATTAGAATCAACTTGAATCATCCATCTCAAGATTGAGATGTGTGGTTAAGGATTAATCCATTTTTTGCAATTAAAATTGATAAATAGGCTCATCAATATTTGGGATAGAGGAGTAATTAAGAGGCATGGAGGGCTTTGATGAGGCATGGGAGGCATGCATCCTAATATTTTTGGCATTTATGGCCTCGAGATGTCTTCCCAAGAAATGAGGTCACCTGATGATGTAGCTATTCAATATTCATTTCCAAAACAAATTATTCAACAAGTTTCTATGGAATTATTGATTAGGCCTTAATTTTGGTTAATTAGTTCTTAAGTATGTTTAAGCACATTATGCACAAATTGCCCAAATTGATCAGAATGCATTGTTATTGGTCCAAAATTTGATTGGATTGGAATTGGAAGGTAATGTCAAATGTGTTGGATCCATTATCCCATTTAGGATGTTACCAAAAATAAATAATGAAGGAACATGTCAAGTGTAAGAGATTTGATAGGAAAGATCAATCTAGAGCATGTAGGTGCAAAATTGGCATTTTGACTCAAAATGATCTGATCAAAGTTAGTTGGACCATAAATTGCACTACCCCATTTAATGATACTTTAGCCAAAATCAAAAATTGAATATGTCAGTTTCATATCATTTAATGTGTTTTAGTGTTTTTTAGGCTAAATTATGTATTTTGGTGGAAATTGGTCAAAATCCTAGTTAGAGGTTATCAGTGGCTAGATTTAGGTTTCTAAAATAGATGGGTCCACTGATAGTTTCATGTAATATAACCACATGATAGTGTGATCTAATGAAAGCCTACCACTTGGTAAGCTAGCAGGGGTCCCAAGACCACATATTCCCAAAACAAAATGGGTCAATCGAAGCAAAATTAAAAGGAGGTGCAAGCTAATTTGAAGATGCCACATGCCAAAATATCATGCCACCCACCCAAATATCCCACTATCCAAAGTAAAAGACTAGAATGCATGATTAGACACCAAGTGTCAAGCACATGTCAAGTATGACACTTAAAGGACACATTGCTATCCATAAGCACCAGTTGTTGGTACAAATTAAATGCTAATGGAGATTCATTTTGATGGTTATAAATCCAAGTCACCTCAAGAAAAATTCAAGCCTATGATAGAAAACATGTGGACAAGCCAAGACTAATGATTGGCTAATTCCCAAAAGTGAAATTTTGAAGCCTTCAAAATAAAACCAAAGATCTACCCAAGATTTATGTTAAAGGAAATGAAAGATGCTTACCATTTATGGTCTTTATATTGTAACTCAAAATTATAAGAAAAATCTAGGGCTTAAAACTCCAAATATTATAATTCATCATTACTATCTGTTAAAAACTCTAAAATACTCTGTATCATTTTCTAAGAAAATTCTATGCATTCATTTGAAATCTAGGAAATCTACATGCTCAGATATAAAAAATTGGAAGTCATGGAAAAATTAGGAACATTTAGTGCTACCAAGATAGATAAGACCCATTCCTATATTCCTAAAAAACAAACATAGACTTTTGAGACACCAGCTTTAATGTAATTACATTGACCACATATGTAAAACACTAAAATGACTTATTTTACCATGTGGAGAGGATGGTAGACCTTGACAGTGATGACAAGGAAGCTCTCAGTGTTACAAAGGAAAGTTTTAACATCTTAGCACTTAATTTTTCAAGATTACACAAAGTTGCATCTAATCTAGAGGTGCTCCCCTGTGTGGACTTATTCCACCAAATTGTTTTGACCTCTAGGTGTGTGGATAACATGATCAAATCTTTTAGATTTGGTAATGATATCACTTATATATATATGGATTGGCTTTTTAAGCTTATTATGACTTGACCAAGCTTGAAATTTTCTACAATCAAGACAACATGACCTAGTTGACTGATTCACACAATATCAAAGAAGTATTGAGAAGCTAAGTAGATATCCCTAGGAGGTTCATTAGCAATTCTAAAATAAATTAGATTCCCATCACCCAATTCAAAAAATGGGTGAGAATGGGGATGGCCATGATGAGCAAGTTTCTTGGAGCATAAGACATTGGCCACATGGATGAGAACTAGCTTCCACTATTGTCTATGATTATAGACAACTCCATAACCCCTCCCCTCAGGGAGATATTCTCTTATAATTTGGATACCAAAATTAAGAAGACCATGGCCAACGAAGGAAATCATTTTTATATAATGTCCTACTTGGTTGATGCCATCTGTACTACTCTCAAGTTCCCCCATTTTACCCATTGTGACCCTAACATGAGATGGACCAGCCCCCATGTATTCATAAAGGTTATAATTTATAAATATAGGTAGGAGTTGTGGGTTGTTGTTAAGTAGTTCTAATCGATTGTATATAGAGCCATCCATGAAAGAAATTTTCCTAGGTTATTAGTAGAGATTAGGGTAACCCTTAACACATTGGAATATGACTAGTACTACATATAATACACCATAATTAGAGTTGATGGACTCAAGATAGCTTCATTCAAATTTCCCACCATAGTGCCAAACAAACTAGTTGAGTAGGAGATTATATTCCAACTATACATAGGTATAGATGTACTATGTAAAAGTAAGAAAAGGGGGTTGGTCTACCTTGAATTAGTTAACATTGTCCAGTTAAAAATTAAAAATTAGCACTCATTCATAGCTACTACCAAACATAGGTCCACTTTCAATCTAGAGAAAGATACCAACATAGAATGGGACCCTATGCACTTGACATTAGATCATTTCATTATACACAAGGCAACTCTCAATATCACATATCATCATGAGATCAAAGATGGAGACTAGTTATACCTTAATTTAACTAATAATAAAAATTTTAAATAAAGGCTAAAGGCTGCTGGGATAAAGCAGGTGAAAGGAAGACTACATAGTACTAGGTTTTTTTGGGTAGCCGAGTAGTAGGATACTTAAGTAAGAACATTGACATCTCCTATCAACACTCCCAGTATTGAAGAAGAAGGGTCAACTGATCCAAAACTTAGTCATAGAATACTCTAAGCATTGTCTCCTACTTTAGATAAAGGAGGGAGTGGCATTGGGAAATAGGTTAGGTAAGATTCCACCTTAGGGGTCCTATCTAGTAGCACATCCCAAGCGAAAAGTGATATTAAAAAAAAAAGTTGCACCTTCAATAAGAATAATAGTAGGTCCTTCTCTAGCAACTTTAAGGTTAGCATCACCTCCCCTTCCTCCTACTAGATAAGAACTAAGAGCTTTAAGTCAAGAACATATTTCCTTACCATCCCTCTTTCTTCAAAAAATAGCCATTGAGCATATTTGAACCCCCTAGCTCTGGGTCGTGTCCACCTCCAACTTTATAGGCCCCTCACTAGACCCATAATTAGAACTGTAACCATGACATTTCCCATTGTCACACTTTTCACCATATCATCCACTTTAAGGGTCTCATTGATGGCCAATTTACCCCTAGTCATACCTAGGCCTATACCTAGGCCCAACACACAATTTCCTAAGAATAATCTTAATGTCATCCTTCCATAATTTCTCCCATTCTTCACTAGTTCTTCAACTATAACTAGTGCTTCTTCACCCATATCTTTACATTCACATTGGTCATAACCTCTGATACCTCCTAAACATTTGAATTCTAAGGGTTGACTCTATCTCAATCATTACCTCCCTCATTAAATTCCCTAAATGGATATTTAGATAAATCATGGATTAAGTAGATGCAGCTAGCCACTAGGGTGAACCTAGACTGGGTCATAATAGACCCTACCCATGTTGCACTAAAATTAGAAAATGAGTCTAGGGAAATGAAGAGGGTGACCAAGAGGAAGGTTACCCACCCTAATCAAATAATCTTGTATGAATCAGAATAAACCTTATTTGAGTTGATAAAGACAAAGATGGATAGGTAAGGCCAATAATAATAATATTAGGAGGACCCCCTCTTCTATTTCCAAACTATGGATGTGGCTTCTATATTGGTTGAGGAAGTGCAACAAAGAATGATTAACTTGGAGAAGCAGCACAAGGCCACCTTACTAGAGTAGACCATAATAAGAGTGGAATGGGCCATGGAAGAAATGTTTGATATACTAAATACCTTGGCTTAGTATAAGGTAAAAGGAGATTAAATATATAATAAAGTCGTCCAAGTAGAAGATACATATGGTGGATATGATAGAAAGATAATCAACCTAATGATGTTGATCAAAATGAAGAAATTTGAGAACCTAATCCTAATTACCTTAGAGGACTTGAGCATTACTCAGTCCTATGTAATTGGTAGAAGAAAGAACTTGAACTAATGGATTGAATGTATGAGGTCCCTAAGGATATCCCTTACACAACAAGGTGATAAAGTTATCACCTTACTAAATTTTGCCAAAATTATGCACTTGGCTAATAAATATCGACCCATCATTATTAGGGATGCCTTCACGGCTCAGCTATAGAGCTTCATGGAAAACATCCAAAAACAATCCATGGCTAGAGAGGTGACCTTCAGACAAGAGATGGTGGATTTAACAACCTTTGCTAACCAAAAAATAGAGAATGTTAAGGCCATGAATGAAGCTATGGGACCTCTCCTACGTGAGAATGATGTAATGGCTAGGATCACAACCAAGATGTTGAAGGAGCCTATCATCGATATGAAATTAATTAATAACAAGTATAAGAAATGATCCCAAGTATGCAAAGGGTAGGTTGAGGCCAAGAAAACAAACTTCCACCTTAGGAGCCACCACTTCATTAGCCCCTCCTAGAATGTCTTCTTCCTCAACTAGCATTAGTACTCCATCTTCTATAGTAAGAGATTCATCATCAATAATACTTGTAGGATCCTAGCCCAGCCCCTCAAGAATAAAATAACCACTTATTATGTTCCTTCTGAATAGGAAACATATCCCATGGTCCCTTAAATTTCATTGTAAAATATTCCCATATTTTGAATAGGGAATATTCTTTAACTTTTGAACATAGGAGACCCTATCTACTAATAGGTGTCATGTTTCCTAGTTCCTTTTGTAACTGACTAAGGCATTTGAATAGCAAATATAGGGGTTCTCGGCCTTCATTGTAAATCAAAGATAGAATTTTGTGAATTAATGCAAAGAGAAAGTAAATTCCAAGAATTAACTCAATGTTTCCATTATTTTCATGTGTTTTTATTTCTCAACCTTTTTTTAGTAATATATGATCTCATTTACTTAATGGTTAAAATATGGTATTATTTTTTTTAATGCATCTTATCATTCGGTGCTTTTAATTAGGATAACAAAGTCTGTTATGTATGCTCTATTTTCATCCTGCTCTGCTAATAAATGTGTTTAAGGCAATTTACTATAGGTGTAATTTTAAAGCATCCTTTCCAAATATGTGCATTATATTCAACTTATAATACTCATTTCACTTATTATATTTTGGTTTTAAGAATTATTATTTTTTAGCTGTTAGTTTTATTTGTATTATTGTCAGAAGAAATTGTTGGTAATTTGGCCTGTCAAGACCAAATTCCAACTCTTATAATCAAAACAAATTCATGGTCATCATAGTATATTATCTATCAAGTGAAGAGTGAGTTTTTTAATTTAATTTTCATAGTGTCATGTTTCATTCTAAGGTTTTGATAGTGTTTTAAGTGGTTTTATGATTTGAAAGTACTGTGAAAAAGATGGTAAAAGAAGGATTGTTGATGACTTGTCATGAATTTTTCTAGCATAATTTGGTATATGAAAGGTATTAAATGATATATAAACTTGAAAATGTGATCAAAATACATCAAAATTATATTTTAATCCTTTTAAAAGGTTTAACATGTTTATATGACAATGGCAATTGTCCTTTGAAAAACTATGTTTATTTTGCCTAAAAGGACAAATTTTGATCTTTAAATGTAAAATATGGTAATAAAAATACATTAAATTATTAAAATTACCTTTAAAACATTTGTATATATGAATTTATATTATTCATAAAGTTTCATATTTAGAAAAAGTCACTTTATGCAAATCAAGTGTGAAAAGGTCTTTTTTAGGCTCACACGTGCTAATTTTGCCCATATAAAGGTGTAAAATGACTTAATATTTGTCCTAACATAATTTTCTACTCATTTGTCCCTCATAATATTATAAATTTTTTGGTTTAATCTTAATTTGTGAATAAAAAGCAAATAAATGTCATATTTCATGCATATTTCAAGCAAAGTATGGACTTGTATGGTCATTCCATATGGTGGATCTCATGAGCAAGAGAAGAAGGGAATAACATGGGTTATATAATAAATCCATAGTAAAAAATAAAAATAGGCCCAAAACTAGTCTCTTCCATTCACCTTGCTAGTTTTCACATAGGAAGATCTCTTTAGGTTTGTAGGTGGTACGGCCATGAAAGAGAAAATCCAGGTTTACAATTTTTTCTAGAGATGGTAGACTCAAAGAGCTTATAAATGCAGTAAGTGATTTTCAAAATTTTCATCCACCCTTCATGATTCATCCCTTTGAATTCAAGGCATACATTAGGAGTCTTGCATCTAGGAAGGCAGTCATTTTTTTGCATTTTCTCCTCATTAGAATATCATATCAAGAAAATTTAAGTTTATAAGGCTTCTTAAGGACATGACTCACCATTTCATGAAAAACATAACCTTTTTTACACACATTTGAATACCAAATAGTTCTTAATAAGGAAAAAGAGTGCAATTATGTAGTCTACTAGCAAAGGAAGAAGAATTGTATAGTTCAGGAGAGAGAAAGGGTTTCAAAATTTCTTATTTTTTTATTGTCAAGGGTCTCCATCATATTCATATGTACCTCATCTAAGGTTATCAATATATTATCCAAATATTCGTAGCAAAATCATCCTATCATTATGTTCTCAAACATTTCAAAATCCATATTTACTAAATGTTAAGGTTGTTTAGCATTTGTTAAGGTACTTAACATATTCCTAAGTTTCAAATTCAACTTCTTATCCTCATTCAATGACCTCCAAATTGCTATATCAAGTATGAGATAGGATCATGATTTCATATGATGATTCAAGGTGACTCTAATATTTCCATTTCATGCTCTTTTCTCTCCATGATCATTGTCATACACTAGAATTTCTCAATGTGATCATGCTCCTTTCACCCTTCATTCATGCTTTTCATCTTCCCACCTCATCATCACCCCTTCCAATCATCTTCATCTCATTTTTCATCATAAATAAGAGTAAGGAACAAGTTAATGGCATCATTTTCACTCAAATAGGTTATGCCCACCTTTAATCCACCACCTATATCCAAGAAGGCAACCTACAACAATACACCAAAAATCAACACTTTTCATGAAAGTACAAAAGGGAAATATATGCTAGAAGATGTATTTTGAAGGTATAGGATCAATATATCTCATCAGGATACAAAAGATCATAGGAAAACAATCCTATCAATGAGTGATGACTTCTTTAAGGCCAAGAATAGTCATAGTCCATATAATGGAGATATACAACCACCTAGAGTTTAAGGATAAGTCACCCCAAGGTTGAAATCATGGTCCAAATGCATAGGTGAAGGTTGATATGTTATAAAGGGTTTTAAATCCATAATTTTCCTTCATCCATGGTATAAACCTAATAAATCATCCTTTAATAAATCAATTAATTATCCTTGAGACACCTACAAGTTTGTTTTCAAGTCAAAATATGTTACAATCAGGGGTCTAATAGTCTTAAGACATTTTCTAGGCTTGTGCAAGTTATTTAGACCATCAAATGCATGAAATATTGAGATAAAATAACTTCAATATATATCTCAATAAGGATACACGTGAGGTTAAAATAAGGCTAAATAAATAAAAATGTACATCTATAACTAGCTTCAAGATCACTACTATAGTCAAGTGGGTGAAACATGCTTAATGGAGACTTCAAGGGTATAGACTTTCAAGCAATGTAATGGGATTGTTAAGAGATCATCATACATATATCAACTCATGGGTATTTTATGTATTGTCAAAACTCCAAAAACATCTTTATACCCTATCATAGTCTATACAAAATACATCACATC
Organism: Torreya grandis; assembly: GCA_037957365.1. NCBI lineage: Eukaryota > Viridiplantae > Streptophyta > Pinopsida > Cupressales > Taxaceae > Torreya > Torreya grandis. The sequence goes on from JARHVA010005994.1 coordinate 199,218, forward strand.
ATGCATAATGTTCTATATATGAGAGGTTTCTTTCATAATGAAAGAATGGTGAATGTACAAAGAAGATAACATTCTAAAATTAATGCATTAAGTTGTGGACTTCAGAGGAGACCTCAAGGAGCTAAACTTGGCTGACTATCAATTCCATGGAATCTTCACCTATAGCTATTTAAGGGACTTAAAAAAGATGTTTATAGTCAAGACATTGAAGCAATAAGGTCTTACATATTTTTAAAGTTCATAGGGTCTCGTTATGTTTGAAGAATTATTTCAGTTTCTTCCTTACCCTTTTCATCCCATCATATAATAGGTTTATTAATTGATCCTAAATTCACATATTTTGAGGATCTAGCCTCAAAACTAGAGGTCTGGTCTAGATACAATCATCCCACAACATTAGATCATTTCAATGTTAGTCCATATATGAATCAGATCTGAGCAATCTAATTTCAATTGGGTGTTATCTAGATTGCTAATCAAAATCAAAAAAGATCTGTTGGTCTCTATATTTTCAAGGGAACTTTCTTTTATTCCCTACCTTACTCCCTCCTTTTAATTTTTTTTAACATAAATCACTCTAGATTAATGCTCATTGTGTATATCCATTTATTTTTTTTAAAGTTTGGGCTTATATTGGCAAATAAAAATCAATTTACATCATAATAAATTTAGGTATATTATGTCACTGCCATATTCCTATTGTCCCTATAGTAGGGTCTATTTGCAAACTAGATGATCGTAACCACATAATCTCTTCAACAAAATTGAGTGAAGACCTAAAGTTTTCTAGGACATATACTATAATATGAGAAATATTATTTTATTGTTTACATTACATACTTGACACCAACACACATCAATAGTCTGGAAGGACCTGAGGATGAATATGAATATTTTGAACCCACTATTTCCTATCATGTACTTTTAGGTATTAGTATTACTCAAAATATTAAGGTGGTCAATTTACTCAAGAAATAGAATTCAACTATATTTATTTACTTTAGGAGTACACACAAATTTATCAATAATAAGTTGGCTACTCAATTGAGCTATTTCATTTATCCAACTCCAAAATTTTAAATCCTAATTATAGGTGGGGGTATAGTAAATTATTTTATTAAATGCCATAGTATAAATCTATAGAAGGATACCTACTATATTATCTCATGTTTTATATTATCATGGATGGGGTTAACATTTTTAAAATCATAATAGCTCACCACTTTATGAACAAATGAGAAGAATTTTGTGTAACTATTCATGCTCATTCATTTAGAAGGAAGGACATTTGAATTGCATGGTTTATTAGATAAATCTATGAAATTGGTTAGTTTTCACCAGATGATGAAGATAATCAAAAAAGTTTCAAATTATTTATTGTGAAACTATTTTCCATATAATTTAAACCAAACAAGGAGTCTACCCATATTGAATTACAACTATTGGAGTCTACCCATTTTTATCTTATACACCCACTTGAATCCTTTGACCTCTTTTATTTTTTTACTAGGATTTATAATAGGGATCACTACTACCTAGGCCAACCTAGGGCCTCTTTAAGCTCATCACACATTCTTAAAAATTGTATTATTTTTTATTAAAAATTTGATTGATGTATATATAGGCAGGGTATTTGGGATTATAGTTATTATATTGTTTTATAAAATTTTAGTTTTATGATTTGAAAACCCTATTTGCCTAAAAAATAGTCATGTGTGTGCTCCTTAAGTAGAAGGCTCACTGACTCACATTTAGGTGTACTCTAGTAGGGCCAAAAGTATTACAATAATCTAGGTGGACTATTTGAATCTTAGAGATTTCATAACATAAAGTGCTAAACAATGAATAAAATGGCCAAGTCAACATAAATAAGTCACACATTTTAGATAAATTTAAAAAAAAATATTAAACACTATTAAGATTGAATACATAAAAATAAGTATCTATAGAAATGATAGTAACAAATATGGTCAATGCTTTGGACACTCTACAACCTACTATATTTTGATCTATTAGTGCTCTATAGCATATGTTCAGAAAAAACTAGGAATATGTAAGAATAAGAATATATTTGGTCAGATATATTTGGTATTTTTTGTTCCTCTTAAAAATGTGTTAAAATTATACAAACTTCATTTTTCAAAGTAAATGTAAATTTCAAATTCATTGGGGACTCTCACCTATTTATGAATGCAAGTATACCTCGGGAGTAGTCAAGTCGAATTGAAGGCAAGTGATATATTTAATATATTAAAATGATATTTATATATTAAAATATATAGTATTTATTTTAAATATATATTATATAATTTAATATAATATTATAATACTATATATTATATTTTAATATTATTATTATATTATATATATGTTAATATAGTTTATAAATCAAATTATAATTATATATTATATATTTTAGTATAATATACTTAAATTTATATGATATAAAATATATAATTTACATATAATATTACTCAGTTTAATATATAAAAATATTATGATATTAAACATTCAAACACACACATATCATGACATATAATGTATGTATATATGTATTGGTAAAAGGGGTTATGTAAAGCGAAAGAGTTTAAAATTATAATTGATAGTTAAACCTAGTAATTCCAAACCCTTGACAATGTCAAAATATTAAATTTCATCTTTAAAGATAATTATGAGCATAGATCAATCAGGATCTGAATCACCATGCAATGATTTATTCTATAATGTCTTGCATTTTTCATGTAAATAGATACTCTTAACATGTAATCTCTACATCGAAAATGGAACTCCCTTGGTTTTGATCAGGGCACATCTATATTTGCTGGATAAGGAGCTCAACTATGGCTGATCACATTTTTTCTTGGTGATTACAATGGAGAAATTGCTTTTGTTACAATGTCACTAAGAAAATTAAAATCTACCAAGAGGAATTTTGGGTTTAGAAATTGGATAAAAAATTTAAGTGGACATATATGTTTCAAAGACACCATCTATTCCATGTATTCCTACTATGCCTAGTGATAATACATTCTCAAGTATACCACCATAGTCTTGTTTTTCCTAAAGATATTATAAATGTTACATCTTCAAAAATGTGCATGAAACTCCACTTAATATTATGCAAGAGGATATTTTTAAATCATTACCATTAGTTCCAAAGTTCCATGATGATAATTTTACTTCTAATTCCATATTTGAACTTCTGTAGTATTCATTGTAATATGGTCTTGCAGTGAATTATTGAATTTTTTTTAATTGTTATGATCCACTGCGTGTGATCCAAAACCTATGGTAGGAGACCCATCAAGTATAATTTTTTGGGACTCATATAAGTCATGAAGCTTATACCACAAGGAAAAACATCTATTAGTCGAATGCATATGGCCTTGGTGGAAATCAAAATGTGCATTATCATCATATTAATATCCCTATGGAAAAGGTTTACTCATATCAACCTCTATACCTCAATGTAAGAAGAGATATGAGTTGACACTCAAAAAAATTCTTAATAAGAAGCACTAGAGGATTTAGAATCTAGTAAATTTTTGTGTGGTGCATTCTATAATACAGTTCGATGTGGCATTTCCATGTTCATTGTTTGATTGGCATCACATTTTGGCTCATTTAGATTAACTTTGTAAAATGGATTGATCTTAAATTTTATATTGGATGACGCCATTGTAGTGGCCTCATAGTTTAATATCTTGTTTAATGCAAGAGTTTCATTTCTCAATCATGCTCAAGGTCACCCTTCATGTTTTTCATAATTAATAACTTTTAGTGCCACAAATTTTGGTGTCAAGGGTTGAAATGATACATCTAATGCAAGAGGGTTATGCAAGACATTGTGAATCAAGTAGGACATATTTGGATGCCTTTTAGGTTTTCTTCTCAATGATAGATTTTTTTTCCTCCAATGCTTTAATCATTTGTAATGAGGATTGTGAAAAATCCCCACCTTGGTTCAAAGTATTCATTGAAGTTGACATCAAGGGGGATGAATATGTATTCCCACTCGATGTATGCTCAATGTTTGATGTGATTAATTAACATGAATAAAAAGTTCTTCATATTAGTCTATATCATATTTCATATCTAACTATGTTATATGTCTAATCTATTATTAAATTATTTAAATTAACTTATAGAATCACAAGTGTAAATTCAAGAAAGGTGACTCGCTATCACAAGTATTTGAATTGGTGAATTTTATCTCAAAGATATTCCAGAGGGGATAAAAGTTAAGGACTCAAATTCTTATTAGACAATTTAATCATGTAAATTAAGAAATATAAATAAACTTATTTAATAAGAATAATTAGAATAAACAATAAAAATTTGTAATCATTTTTATATTTAAAAATTGTTTATTATTTATTTTTGTTTAACATTTTTAAATCTTTATATATTTTAACTAAATAATTTATGTTTAAATGTTTTTATAGAGTGGTTAGTTTTTGCCTCATAAAATGAAATATCTTTTAATGTAATGTTATTGTACTAAATTCCTTATTCATATTCAAGTGGTAATAAATAAAAGTAAATTCATACTCATAAAAATATTTAGACACTATCATAATTCCATTAATTTTTTTTGACTATTTTGTACAAGTCTAAATCTCTTTGAATATAGATAAGGTTCTATCGTCTAACCATAGGAATGACAATAATCCCTTTTCCATTTACCAAAATGAGCCATGCCAATTTTTTTATAGAAGTCCACCTCCAAATCAATTTTAGTGACTTGGCATGCATGTTAAGAGTTGTTTATATATTCCACTTAAACTACAATCAAATGTTTAGAAATGCATTTCATACTCAATATAATTTTGAAAACTTCATGTACACATGATATTGAATTAAATAATCACAAACCATTAAGATAGCGGTAGTTATCTAGGTTTCATCTAAAAATTCCTAAAAGTGTAGATCTTTAACTATGGCTTGTAAATATGAATTGTTTCATTTCACTAAGACTCAAATTAGCAAAAAATTCCAAATGGTTGTGTAGCATTGAATAATTTTTTTTAAGTAAACCTCATCCATATGCATATTATAATAAAATCTTAAAGTAATACATCACATAATATAATTACCATAGTGTCACTCCATGGTGTATCCATCGATTTTTTATGCCTCTCCATAAATGTGAATATAATAAATTAACACACCTATAAGTATATGAAGTAAAACATCGCTACATATTTAAAACTATGATAGGAATCCATTAGTTGGGCATTGAAAATCTTAATGTATCGTTTCAATGCTACCACAAGGACATATGGTGGACATATTGTGAATCTAGTGACATTTTTGTGTGGTGCATTTTATAATACAAATCGATGTGGCATCGTCATGTTCATTATTTGATTTATATCACATTTTAGTTCATTCAGATTAAATTTGTAAGATGGCTTGATATTAGATTTTATATTGGATGAAGCTAATGTAGTGGCACCATAATTTAGCTTGTTTAATGTAAGGAGTTTAGTTTCTCAGTCATGCTCAAGGTCACCCTTCATGTTTCTCATAAGTATGAAATTTTAGTGTCACAAAGTGTGGTGGCAAGGGTTGAAATGATACCTCTAATTAAAGAGGGTTATGTAAGACATATTATGAATCAAGTAGGTCATATTTGGATGCCTTTTAGGTGTTATTCTCAATGAGAGAAATTTTTTCCTCTAATGTTTTAATAATTTGTAATGAGGATTGTGAAAAAGCCCCACCTAGGTTCAAAGTATTCATTGAAGTTGACATCAAGGGGGATGAATATATATTGTCAG
>JARHVA010005994.1:210000-250000 GCA_037957365.1 Torreya grandis
AATTTGTGTGTGTTGGTAAGAGGGGTTATGTGAAGTGAAAGAGTGTAAATCAACAATTAGACCTACTAGTTACTCCAAACCAATGACAATGTCAAAATAAGTTCATCTAAAGTAATTGTGGACACAAACCTATTGAGATTTGAATCACCATGCAATTTGTTAGTCTATGATGACATGCAATCTTTGTGTAAAGAGATAGCCTCTTAGCACAATATTTATGTCAAAATTGAAAATCTCTTGGTTTTGATCAGGGGGCATCTATATTTTCTAGATAAGGAACTCAGTTGTGGGTGATCAAGTTTTATCTTGGTGATTGTAATGGAGAAATTACTTTTGTTACAATGACATAAAAAGAATTAGAAGAGACCAAGAAGAATTTAGGATTTAAAAATATGATAAAAATTTAAAGTGGACATATATATGTGAAAGACACCATATTTTCTAACGTGTATGCCTATTATTATACCATCACCACTTGTTTCTCCTAAAGATATTATTAATAATGTTACATCTTCAAAAAATGTGGTTGAAACTCCACTTATTATGCAAGATCCTATTATTTCTAAATCATTACCATCGATTCCAAAGATCCATGATGATAATTTTACTTCTATAATTTTCATTGTATGGTCTTGTAGAGGATTATTGAACATTTTCTAATTCTGATGATCCCTTGAATGTGATCCAAAACCCATGGTAGGAGACCCATCAAGTGTAATTCATTGTAAAAAGTTTGTTTCTATTTTATTAGAACAAAATTTCCTAAATTATACAAATCTATATTTAGATACAATTTATAAATGTAAAAAGTAAGTGTGTGTGTGTGTGTATACACACACACACACACACACACACACACACACACACACACACACACACACACACACACACACACACACACACACACACACACACAGAAATACTATATATAGTAAGTGTTCTAAGGGAGTTAAAAATGGAATTGATCATCTTAGGATATAGTAATTAATTATCAAAATGCCCCTAAAAATCTTTCCAAGAGATATAATTAAATGTTGTGTTTCATCTATAATTTCTATAATCTTAATAAATGAAGTTTTTGTGATTCTTGTATAGAATATTTTTTTAAGAGGAGTAATTAAGTTGCTTTGCTTATCTTCTTATTTAAATTTAATTGATTTTACATGGATGTGATTTAGCCATGTATTTTTGACCCCATAATTGGGCTTTGAAGTTGAAGTACTTATTTATTGGCCAAAATGTTTAGCACAGACTATACATTGAAATATCACACCTTATTGTCTTGAATGAAAAGATAATGTTTATAGATTGGTATGGTGTAGACTATTTATGACCTCACATAACCATTATTTAAATAATAAAACAAAATCCTTTCCTAATAAGTCTTTGAGTTACTAGGTATGAATTTGCGTCAATTATTTTAATTGCCTTTTTGGGGTCGAATTCATCTCCAAATATTAGATTGTAAATTCAAAAAAGGTGACTCACCCTGACAAGTATTTCAATTGGTGAATTAAATTATCTTAAAGTTATTCTAGAGGGCTAAAAATTAAGGATTCAAATCTCTATTAAACAATTTGCTTATGTTACATCTTCAAAAAATGTGGATGAAGCTCCACATATTATGCAAGAGCCTATTATTTCTAAATCATTACCGTTGGTCATAAAGTTTCATGAAGATAAATTTAATTATATTTCCATTGTATGTCTTGTAGTGGATTATTAAATATTTTCTAAATCTAATGATCCCCTAGATGTGATCCAAACCCCATGATAGGAGACCCATCAAGTGTAATTTGTTGGCACTCATATAAGTTTAGGATTGACCAAATATACTTAGGGGTTGCTTACTGGTGTATGGAGAGATATGAGTTGACACTCAACCAAATTTGTAATAAGAAGAACTGGAGCCTTTGTGAATCTAGTTATTTTTTTGTGTGATGCATTTTATAATATAACTCATTGTGTCATCACCATGTTCACTATTTGATTGGTATAACATTTTAGTTCATTTGGATTAAATTTGTAAAATGGATTGATCTTAAATTTTCATTTATTGGATGAGGCTAATGTAGTGGCCCCAAACATTAGCTTGTTTAATACAAGGAGTTTCATTTTTTGATCATGCTTAGGGTCACCCAATTATTTCTCATAAGTAAAAAAATTTAGTGCCATAAAGTGTGGCAGTAAGGGATGAAATGATAACTCTAATGCAAGAGGGTTATGCAAGATATATTTTGAATCAAGCACATAATTTGGATGCCTTTTAGGTTTTCTTTTCAATGAAAGATTTGTTTTCCTCCAATATTTTAATCATTTGTAATGAGGAATGTCTTGATTTACAAGATTTTGTCTCAAATACAAATCTATATCTAAAGACATTTATAAAAGGATTCAGGTCTAGTATATAATAACATATGGAAACCTATTTATAGACATACTATATAAATATAAAGTGTTCTTGTGATAGATGGAAAAGATCTTGGTCATCATAGAATGGACCAATCAGTCATTAGAATGCCTTAGAAATAATTTCCAAATGATTTGATAGCTGAAAATGGAATTGATCATCTTGGGATGTATCGATTAATCATAAAAAATCCCTTTAAAAGCTTCCAAAATGAGTATGTTTCTATTTTATTGGAATGAAATTCCTTAAATCATACAAATCTACATTTATATACAATCTATAAATGACAAATCTATATAAAGAAATAATATTTATCGTAAGTGTTCTGAGATAGCTAAAAATGGTGTTGATCATCTTGGGATGTACAAGTTAATGGTAAAAACTCCCTTGAAAATCTTTCCAAGATATTTAATTAAATCTTGTGTTTTATCAATAATATAATTTATATAATCTTGATAAATGAAGTTTTTGAGATTCTTTTATTGCAATATTTTTTTCAAGAGTAGTAAAGGTGCTTGGCTTATAGTTTCCTATTCAAATTTAATTGATTTTACATGGATGTGATTTGGCCACGTATTTTCAACCCATATTAGGATTCAAAGTTGAAGTACTTGTGTTGATGGCCAAAATGTCTAATGCTGACTCTATATTGAGATATCATACCTTATTGTCATGAATGAAAAGTTAATGTTTATAAATTGGTAAAGTGTAGACTGCTTATGCCCTCACATAACCATAATTTAGATAACCACACAAAATCCTTTTCGAAGTCTACATCTTTGAGTTACTAGTTACTATTTTATGTCACTTATTTTAATTACCATTTTGGAGGTGAATTAGTCTCTGAATATTAGTTTGTAAATTCAATAAAGGCAACTCGCTCTCACATGTATTTGAATTGGTGAATTAAATTATCTCAAAGGTATTCTATGGGGACTAAAACATAAAGAGTCAAATCCCTATTAGACAATTTAATCGTGTAATTTAATGAACAAATATAAATATTTTTTTTCAATAAGAATAATTATAATAAATAATAAATATTTTTATGTTAAAAAACTATCTGAGTTTATTATTTATTTTTATTTATGTTTAAACATTTAAATATATTTATTAAATAATGTACATTGTTTAAATATTTAATATGTTTAAATATATAAATATTTTTTTAAAATAATTTGATATGTTACAAATTTTTATATAAACTTTTAAATTATTATAGAATTAAAAAATCCCACGTGCTTTGAAATTAGGGTTAAGTTTATCTTTTTATGTTTCCATTATTTTATCCCAATTTTTATCTCTTCCTTTAGAAGGCCAAAAAAAAAATTAATTGACTATTAGGTTAACTATGACATTAGTGGTGGAAGCTTTGACCCCATTTTCACTATCATTTCTATAGGTCCTTCTTGTCAAGCATTTAATCTATTTAAAATATTATTTTACTGTATCTAAAATATGTGATTTTTCTTGCTTGACATGACCCTTTTATTCATTAGGTAAGTGCATGAAGTTGGGGGATAATTCCATGGACATTTCAAGTAACATGATAACATTAATTAATAATGTGATCACATTATTTAATTAATTAAATCATGTTATTTGAATTATAACTTGGTGATTACTGAGCCATTATGTGATCACAATAACATATAAAGTGATTGCATTATATTGAATACTAATGTGATTATGTTATTAACACGGTCACATTATTATTATTTTCAATAACATGATCATGTTAATAATGTGATCAAATTACCTGTGTATAAAAAAAGTGAAACTCAAATGTAAAATCTTCATTTTTCATTCAAGTTTTTTTACTCTCTTCCAACTTCCTCAATCATGTTTTAGATGAAATAGACTAAAGAGTTCTAGGAAACTAACAAATTCATCCCAAAAACCTATTCATCAATGATGTCACCATGTAAGAGAGGTAAGTGATAGAAATCTTCTCTATTTAACCCTATTTTTTATTATTTAACCCTAATTTTTAATTGTATTTTCTTTTTGTTAGTAGTCCTTCCTAATAACCATCATAAACCTCCACAAAACCCTCTTTTTCCTCCTCTTAACCCTCCACCTAACCATCTTGTTCCTCCTCCTATCCCTCCACCTAACCCTCCTAAAGTTCCCTAAAACTCTACTAGCATTCAAGATATCCTAATTAACAATATTATGTGAAATAAACTTGAATTTGAAGAGTTAATTGGGAGAATGAGGGATCCCATATCGACTAATGCCCAACACACCTAAATAGCCAATTCCCTAGAGACTTTGTTAGGTAAAATTGACTCTATAACAAGTCAAATTGACAAATAGACCTCATATAGGGATACTTGTAGGGAATATTATGCTAAAAATTTATCAACACTTTAGGTCAAGAACAAATTTCAAAAGCCTCCATTTGCACCCTATTCATCAACCCAGCTACTAATACCCAATTTCCTATAACTGCTAAATATTTCCTATCCATCAATGTGTACATAATTTAATCACAACTATTTTTGGGGATCGATGGTGGATGGTATTTAACTATCCATCATGTAACAACCATGGGGTCTTGTTATATTTTTTTGATGAAAATCTACTGTGAGTTTGTCCTCAATGAGATTTTAAATTATTTTGATTTTAATGAGTTTCAAGGCCAAGCGAAAGGCTTCGTATAGGATTGACCAGGTGTACATCATGTACCTAATAAACTTACATAAATCCATAGCCAAAATCCTCTTGAGCCTAAGATCCCTTCTATAGTTTAGCAAGTCATAGAGATTGACACTCCCCATGTTCTTAGTTTTCTCACCAATACACTCATTAAACATTTGAGTAGGATTTCATAGATTGATGTTATAGATATGCCACCTACTGTGCATACCTGACCCCACCCTTATAGTTATTATGGATATATGTGTATAATACCTTCTTATGATGATGACATTGGTAGTTTAGAGGGATTAGATAATATTATTATGATTGATGATTTTCTGGCATGCACATTTGGTGTGTAGACATTAGCCACTACACAGATATAGGTATATTTTATATAAATGTCATGTTAAATTTAAGTTATATTTTCAAATTTAATTTATCTAGCAATTAACTTACATAGAAATTGAATATAATATATATGTCATTTTTTATGTCATAAGAGGTGATGGTGACTTCATCATCATAGTCAATATTTATAGCATTTTATTTGTCATGGCCATTATTTACATATTTAGATCCAGTTACTGGCCCATCCACTATTGAATTTTTCTATGTTAGGATGACACCATTTATTATATAGAGATAAAATTTAGAGTTAGTTTTATGCTCTATGTACATTTATTATAGGTATATTTTCCTTGTAATTTTAAGTGAAATTTATCTTTCTCTATTTTCATACTTTGTTTTCATGTTCTCTCTCTTTATCCTTGCTCTGTTCTTTACAATCTTCTTATGTGTTTTCATAGGTCTACATGAAACTTTGATTTTTTCCTTCGACAATACTCATAAAATCATATACCTACTCAATTACATCTCATTTCATGCATCCAACCATTCCACATAACCCTGAAGCTTCAACTCTTCACTTAACTCTTCTTTCTTCTTTGACACCTTCCTTCTACTAGACCTTTTTAAGGCAAACCTCCTTGTTATGAGTAAACTACAAAGCCCCCAACCAAACCAAACTCAAATTAAAATAGCCCTTAACATCACATAGCTCATGTAAGGACTTTAATAATTTAACTCTCTTTGGAGAACACCTAACTTGACACCCCTTAGGACTAATTAGGTTTCTTAGGCCTAATTAAAGGCTAATAACTATAAAATCATACCATACAAATTTAAATCAACTTTAAAACTTAAAAACCCTCTTTCTCCTATACAAATACACCTATCCACAAATTTTAGAGATGGATTGATCATCTTGGGGGTATCATGAACCTTTTGAAGTTGTTATGAGGTATCACAAACCATTAAAGAGGAACCACAATAGTTACAAGCTATGAGAATGGGCTCAATGGTATTTATGTAACTCCTTTTGTAAAATCCAAAAAATATTTCCTAAATAATCTTATTCCAAATTAAATAAGGCTAGTTCACATGCCACGAGGATACCTATAAAATGAAGAACACATATCCAGGGGTCCTTCTAGATAACACTATCTTGAAAATGAAATTACTAAGCTTAATATAGTCATATTTTCATTTTGAATTATTTCACCTTTACCATTATACAAAAATCCACATGTTACCCTTGAAAATTAGTGGTAATAGGAAGGGAATTTAAGGTAAAGAGAATAAATGTAGATAATTAACAATTGTACTGAGTGGATCATTAACTTGACAATGTAACTCTAAGAGTATTCTTAGACAATAAGGACCATAACTTAGGCCCCAACATTAAATTAACTTATTTAAATAAATTTAATGAAATAAATATTTAAATAAATTTATATTTTATTAAGTTACTTTACTTAATACATTTAGTGATAGAAGGACTTAAATCTTGCCTCATTTTATTATAAGATCTTAAATACATGTTTTTAGTATTTGATGACCAATTTAAGAGGTGTGGTTTTTAGGAAGGGGAAGAGTTAGGGAAAGGAGAACTATAAATTTTGGTGTCAACCTTACCTTCTCATGTTTGAACCACAAATTTGCAATACACATGATAATTCAATTGTAATATCTCATTACACCTTTTTCTTTGGCCATGATAAAGGTCTAGATTTCAATTATAATGCCTCATTAAACCTCTTGATTTGACTATGAAAAAGGTATAAAGGGTAGAAAAACTCTCTACTCAACATTTATTATGCCATAAAACATTGCATTGGGCTGAAACAACTTTTAGTCCCATTGAAAAGTTTTGGGGGAGATCTACCATTTGTGTTGGTACTAGAATATGTGTTAGCCTCAATAATTAAACCTTGCATTTTCTTCCGATTCATCATCCACATTGTTTTCGAAATTTTTTTTATCTTATTCACCAAAACAAGATAATATATTTAGATTGCTAAAAATTGATATATTAGACAAATAAATTCCTTCCTTGACCTATTAGTATAATGTTATTTACAGACACCTTAGTTAAAAGGTGGATTCATTGTGGCTCACTCTTTTCTATTGGATGGGTGGTTTGCCATAAATAATTTGTCATCCATATATTATAAATGAAAGTGATATCAATCAATGTATTATATATAGAGATATAAATGATTGATATCATGCATATAATATAAGAATGATGGCCATATATGTGTACCTCAACCTTTCCCTAGTAAATATATAATGGTATTTTACTTTATCCAAAGAAGCTTTACAAGTAAGGAAAGAGTTATTTAGATGTCTCTTATTCCTTTCCTCACCCTAAATTTGACTTGTCAAAGTCTTACTATTATTTCCACCTCCTACTCTTCCACTCACACTTCCTACATGTATTAAATTTTTTATATTACATCCAACATGAAAACTACTTGATATTATTGGCCATTTCATGTTGTATGGAAGTTATACTTCCATTATTCTTCGTTTACATTGTCTTTTCATGATATGCACATTGTATGAAAGTTAATTACTTCCATGATTCTTGGTTTACAGTGTCTTTTTATGATATGCATGTTGTATGGTAGTTACACTTCCATAATTCTTGGTTTACATTATCTTTTCATGATATGCATGGTTTACATATATAATATTTGATAATTTATATAAATTTAAGTGAGATAATCCTCCCTCTCTATGATTTGAGATAGACATAGGCATTAATGATGTAATGTTATCTACACAGGCACTGACAAAGGTATATAGTAGTCATTGTAATTTTGAGTTGTAAAAATAGACTCATTTTAATGATTTTACTACATGCACTTAGGGAAAATATAAATTATGTAAATGATTTTGTATATAGGTTTGTCCTATGACATTTGATAATCCTAGGTACATGATTAGTAGGATACTTTCTCATGTTTCTCCCATATTTGAGATGCCTATTCGAATAACTGAGTCTACCATTAACTTGCTTGAGCCTGAAAAATAGATTGAGAAGGATAATGAGATTGTAGTAAGTGTGAGTTTAAATGATTTTTTATTATAGTTTAAAATTAATTTTTTAACAATTATTTGAATGCATTTTATGTTAATTTTGTAATAATTCTTGTATTTGAATAGGCTCAGTTGTAAGCTATCTATGAGCATATAACCCACAATCAAACCTTAGATAAATCCAAGGCATTAGAGGGGTCTCCATCTACTAGCATGTCATCCCAAGGAGAGTCTTCTTTGATTAAGTCAAAGAGAGGGAGTCTATTTGATGAATAAGATGTCTTACATGAGATGTACCTTTTTGTATGCTTATATGGAAATTTACACATTTTTGCATATATGGCATTCACCCAAAATTATATATTATGTTGGTATATTTAATTTTTTGTATGCCTATCATGATAATTTATGTATTATTGACATTACACACATGTGCCTATATTGTATGCCTATCATGGAAATCTATCTAATTTATATTCAATTTTTATTTCATTGTGTGTTAATGTAAAATGTTGTTTTGATATTACAAACTATTATCTATCAGATCTCATATTTAATGTCATACATAATTGAGGAGTAAAAATTTATTATTTTCAGTGATATAAATCTTTGATATCCCATATTTTTTAAATTAAAGTTTTTATTTCATTGTGTGTAGTGGAAATGACTAATGACACTCTTATCACTTAGGGTCTATGGACTTATTATATTTATAACTTATTATTTTACACTTTTAATTACTTATTGGTTTCGTTATAACTCTTACACACCTCTCACATTCATTCTCTAACTCATTTCATTCATTATATTCACAAACATCCTCTCACTCTTTCACTATCTTCTCACTATGAAATCCTATTAGGTTTCAAGTACTAAAACTTGATATAAGTCTCAAGTTTTTAATATTATATCATATATGTTATTATATGTTCAAATAACACCTTCATTAACTTCTTGTAAGTGCTCAAACACAATTTAACATTCAATTCCACATATGGGTTCATAATGATCTCCTTATGCTTGTAGACTTTTTCTTAGAAAATTCTATTGGTTTGATAAATATATAAAATCTTATGGATATTTAAAACATTTTATATCTAACTTATATATCCCTAAATTCATGTGTCAAATTTCATGACCAAACTCCACTCCTAGACCATACTTCCTTTGTAAAAGACCCTTTAATTAGGCCTAATTAGCCCTATCTTAAACATACAATCACCAAATTCATACTATACAGCCTTGAACCACACCAAAACCACTTTATTCATTTTTCATACATACAAAAAAATTATATTATGAAGTTTAATTAATTTTTAAGGGTTATAACTCTTTTTATGGGGTTTTTGCTATTAAAACCTTAATTAGGCTTCTATACAGGTTGAGGGGCTATATAATTCAATATATTGATTTATAAAACATTTAAAAGCAAAAAAATTACAAATATAGGTCTATTTTCACCACATTTACCATATAAAATATGTGAGACATCTCATTTCTCTTATTTTTCTCTTCTAATCATCAAAACATAGGTTTTGAGTCTTATTTAGGATTGTGACAATAGGGTTTGTGTATCAATGAGTGTCAAGGACTATATTAAGGAATTTTCCAATCATAAATATCTTATTTACACCTATCACCAACCATACAAACCATTATATCCATTATCATACACATTTATACAAGAAAAGCCCCTCTTCTCTATCTTGACTATGCACAACAAGGTACCCTATAGGCCTGTGACAACAACATGGAGTATTATTTCAATTTCAAATATGTCATGCATATTATAAGAGATTAAAAGCATAATTTTATTATGTAACCATATTATAATTCCATATATTCAATGGAAAACTTTACAATATTAATAAACAACTCTTACTTCCCTTTGTAATGTGATTGTTAACCCAAAATAGGGTATAGACAAGGTTTCTTTGTTATAGAGGACTCTATGTTGATTATTTACCATTATATTTTGCATAAAAAATAATTAAACTTGCACATTAGTGAATATTCTCAATCTATATATCATTATCTACACCAAAGTCATACTCCCTTTGTGAGAAACAACTATTTACTTTCATGTTGGACTATTATAGGTAAAATAAGGTATATAGGTAGAGGTAACCATTTTTACTGAGTTATCGATGTAGAAATGACTTACTTATTTATCCATAGGACTGGATTGGTTAAACACATTCAAAATAATATAATTATGACTCATAACTTACCAACCTAATGGAATCATTCCAAGCTCCCTTCTATGATTGTGACCTATAGCCACTTCTTGGTTACCACTTACAGTCTCTAATCCAACTACAACCTTACACAAATGACAACATATTTATGGCCTCAATGAAATTCAAGTAAACATTTAACTAATTTAATCACATACACTTAATGTAGAATCCACAACAAGTCACTTTCTAGGTCAATAGGTCCACATGTCAATTAAGTTTCTACCACGACCTAATAGATCAATAGATCAATTAGTCAATAGGTCAATTAATCATTAAGATTATAGGTCTATATTTGAAGATGTAAAAGTTTTTAATAGGTCAATAGGTCAATTACTCATTAAATTTTTAGGTCTCTAGTTTAAGTTGTCAAAATTGTCAAAGTTTAAGTTATGGTTGCCAAATTCTAGTTCTGATGCTTCCTGACTAAAAATTTACACTACCAAAATGTCTTGGGGGGAGGATAAAATTTATTACTAGGTTCTTGTCCTCTCATCAGGACCAATTGACAAAACCACTAGTGATTGTAGCCTCATGAACACCCTTCCTAATATATGAAAAATACATTTTTTAAGCCTAAGTTTAAACTTGCATAGAATGAAAACTGTAAGTCATTTTTATGAAGCATAAAATCCATAAAATACCTATTTAATCCATATAATATCATCCTAGATCACTTAGGTGTAATATTCAATATCAATCCATTGGACAAGTTGTAGTGACGGGCCCAAAAATGCAACCTTTTGGTAGTGAATACGCAACTTCTTGAGCTCCAACTAGAATTTATACCTTTTGGACCTCCACCTATGAAAATATCAATGCCATAAAATATATATAGGCAAATTAAATGTTATCACACCATAATTACATTCAAATCCACCCAAAATTTCATTTTCACTACTGTTCCAAAGAGCAAAAACACTGACAACAAACATTGCCGAAGTTTAAGTTGTGATTGCAGAACTATAATTTCGATGCTTCCTGACTAAAAAATGAGACTTAAAAAATTTTCAAGGGGAGAATAAATTATACTACCATGTTTCTTACCTCTACTTAGGCCTAATTGATAAACCCACCACCCATTCTGGCCTCAAGAACACCCTTCCTAACACATGAAAAATGCAATTTTTTTGCCTAAGCTCAAATATGCATAAAAAAATTGTAAGTCATTTATATGAAACATAAAATACCTCCCATACCACATTAATCCATCTAATCACACCCTATATCACTCAGGTAGAAGCTTTGAGATCAATCCATTAGACAAGTTACAATGAGTGGTCTAAAAATGTAACTTTTTGGTAGTGAACAAGCAACTTCTTGAGTTTTAACTGACATTTATTCAGGACCTCCAACTATGAATATATAAATTTTATCACATAAATATATGAAAATTATATGTTATAATACCTCCATGAAATTTAAATCCACCTGAAATTGCATTTTCACTACCATCCAGAGAGCAAAAACATTGACAACAAATATTGTTAAAGTTTAAGTTGTGCTTGTAGAACTCTAGTTTTGATGCTTTCTGACTAAAAATTAACACTAGAAACACATATAAGAGGGTGTTAATAAAATATAGGATCAGTTTCTTGGCCTCCCATCAGGGCTAATCGACAAACCCACCACCTATTTACCTCAAGAACACCCTTCCCAATACAAGGAAAATGCAAATTTTAAGCCTATGTTCAAACATGCATGAAATAAAAATTGGAAGTCATTTATATGAAATATTAGATCCATATATTACCTATTTAATCCCTATAATCATACCCTATAACACTTAGGTGTAATATTTAGGATCAATCCATGAGATAAGTTATACTAAGGGATCCAAAAATATAACTTTTTGGTAGTGAACAAGCAACTTCTTGAGCTTGAACTGGTATTTTTACCTCCGGGACCTCCACCTATGAATATATCACTTTGATCATGTAAATATATTTCAGTTACATGTTATCACATTTCCATGACATTCAAATATAACTATAAGTGCATTTTCACTATCGTTCTAGAGAGTGAAAACACTAACAACAAATATTATCAAAGTTTAAGTTATAGTTATAGAACTCTAGTTCTGATACTTCCTAACTAAAAAATGAAACTACCCGAACATATGGGGGTATATAATGTATATTAAAAAGTTATGTTACTCTCATTAGGCCTGATTGACAAACCCACCACCCATTTTAGCCTCAATAGCATCCTTCCCAAAACAATAAACATGCATTTTTTTAGCTTAAGTTTAAACACCCATAAAGTGAAACCTGTAAGTCATTTCATGAGCTTCGATCATCTCTAACATAAGATTCAATCACATCCAGCCTAATATTCTCTTAAATAATATATAATTATTTACTAATAGTGCCAACCATGTGAAGGTGGAAGCTTATATGGCACCACTAACCTACAAAAAAAATTTAGTAAGTAATTAAAAAAGAAATCTATATGTACTACCTAGAAAATAAAATAAACATTTGGTAAAATTGATTACATCTGCACTTAAATATTCAACATAACTTAATATTTAAATCTAATGAACCACTAAGATCTACTCTAACTTTAATAGTATCAAGAATAGCTTCATGGTATAACTCTCAAAGTTTTCATAGTTTCCTATTTAATGGCCTCCCATGATATATTTTGTAATTGAATATTCATTGCGAGAATCAAATTTGAATAGTGCAATATCTTCTTGTTCATTTAAAAAATTTCAAACAACCATTGATTTGAATATTTTATAGGATATCATCAAAACCAACTTCTAGTGACTACCACTAACCCAGTGGGATAGTCAATGTTTTCTCTATCTATAACTAGGGAAATCAATTTTTTCTCTCTCTACACACTAACACAAGTAGTAATTAGTTCCTTATTCATTATCCTCATCTTTAATAACTAAAAAAACATGATTTATATCATGAAAACCTATTTTTAGTGATAATATGAAGACATATAATGAGAATAAATTATACATAATGAAAATTATTCTACTTGGATGCACCATATTAGATACATGGTCAAAGTCATATGATGATGTCATATTTGTAAGTTGCAAGGCTATTGATAACTTGATATGTGTTGATTATAATTAGAGGTTTGGAAATCTAATCATCCAACCACTCTTATGACTCACACTCATTCCAGATAGAGTCCATGCATGAAGAATAGAAACATGCCAAGTGTCTCATATGAATAGTCCAAGAAATTGCATTTGAGCTATGAAATGAGTGGTCACTTGAACCTGTTAGAGTCATACAATCCTCATACTTTTCTAAATTTTATTCCTCTATTAACTAGAAATGTCTATGAATAGTAGAATCTGGTTGAGCACCATGACACATGTTCTCATTACAACATTCAACCTTAATTTTTGCATATGCCAAACGAATAACCTCTTCAAATTTCAACTCTTCCCTTGCAATAGCTCTTTTTACACATGATATAACACCATCATGTCCCCCTTTTCCATGGCCAACCTTGATGAAATTCTAAATGTGTTATACACCAATGGTAATGTGCATCCTGATTAACCAATAAAAAAGCCATGCATTTTTGAATTACAATTTGCAATTATCTATCCAAATGTAATGTTGAATAAAAGGAATATTCCTCTGACTCAACTATTCATAGAACTTATAAAAACAATCTTGTACATACTCTAAACAATGTGATCTATAATCACTATTATATAAATGGTACTTAATATTTTTTATTGTTAATCTATACTATAATGTGTATGCATGAATGATATATGAATGAATATGTTAACTTGTGATGATTTGTAATACTATGATTTAAATTACATTTGGGGTTTGAATGTGTAATTTTCAAAAAAATCAACTACTAAAACAGTCAAACCAAGTGGGAATGTATCCTTGCTTATCTTGAAATGTTCATCCAATCATGTAGCCCTATGTGTGCCTTGCATACTCATAAACAATCTTATCCCTAAATTTGACCAAAAATTTAGAAATAGGTATCTTTTTTGTAACAATCTCACATGTTTTAGATTCTTTGCCATATTTTACTCGATAAGTCACTAATTTATATTTGCTTAAACCAAATAATTCCTATTTAATTTCACTTGTAATCTCCTCATGGATACATTTTTTAATTTTGGAAATTTACCACAAATGTTGTGTTTTCCATTTAAACATGATTTGTTGTAAAATAATTGTCTATCTAATATTTTGTAAAAGATAATTGGAATAAATTCCCTAACTTATTTTTGTGGCAATTAAATTCCACACTCCTACAAAATGTTGTTAGTTTTTAAAGTACAATGAATATGGTGAAAAATATCATGGTGCATTAAATATTCAACATGTTGCCTACAACAATTTGTGCATGTGTGATTTATTTTAACATAAAAAGGTTTTTCCATCTAAAAATATTTTTGAAACATAGAAATTTGTGGATGTTTTTCAAAAACATTAAAGTATAATTATGTTTAAGTCATATCCAATAAGTGTTTTAGATGCAGTTCATGATTATGAGAAATAACTCTTCTTTTCACAACATATCTTATATTAGGCAAAAATATTGTATTATCTTTCTAAAATCAAGTAACTCTTTGAGAGTATTAGTTATAGCCTTTTCCTTTAATACAAGTCTACCAAAGAATGCCCAAAGCTCATTGGTATTAGGTTCATTAAGTCATTCACATATTTAAATTACTTTCATTATTATTATTTTGTTTGTATTAAGTGTTCAACATGTTTTTTAAACCATTCATTTCCCCCTATTTTTTCACTTACTGCATAAGTTGTAAGTATACATTGGGTAACATTACAATATTTGGTGTGTGATTTTTGGCCTATAGTATGATATGCATCATGTAGATTTTCAACAATTTCATTTTTTCATTACCAATGTTAGATGTTCGTAGTCCTAATGTGTACATTATAGGTCTCATCTTAATCAATTTTAGCAATAAAACAAATAATTGACATCTTTTACTATCATAATCCAAATTATGAAAGAATGTATCCCAAATTTGTTGAGCCAGTCTTCTTGAATGAAGATCAAACATTTTGTTATGAATTGGTTCTAAAATATTGTCATCAACTTCAATTAAGTACTTGTCATTTCTACACACAATTCTTGGAGGTGTTGGTAATGGTGGAGTTTGTTGATAAGGTATTTATAAATCATTATTAATTTCATTGTTTATAGGTGGGATGACATTTTATTCATTGTTTATTTATTCATTGCATGTTTCCATGGAATTTTATGGATGGTTAATGTCATCATTATTTGTTCCATCAAATTTTCTTCATTCATTTGGGGTGAGACATCATCCATAGACTCATCATCAACAAAATCAAAAACTTGGAACTTTGAATGTAAAATTCCAATGTGAAATACTTCATTATTATTCATTTCCTTATGGTTAATTTAATCATTATTCAATTGTTATGGTCAATAAAATCATTGTTTAATTCATTATTGTTAATTGGTTCATTATCTATGACATTTGGTTTGTTAAGGTTAGGGTTTGTACCTTGTCTACCATGATTTTTTTGAATTCATATATTTTGTTTCCCTCTCAAATATTCTAATTCCTTTCATGTTTTGTTCTTCAACATCTTCATCTTCCTTGAATGTGATTCATCACCCAAAAAAAGGGAAAATTGACAACTTTTCAAAGGTGGGGTAAATAACTTAAGTAATATAGATCTTGCATAAGTACACAAAGAATGTTTTTGGGGATACAATTCTCTATTTGGGTTAAAAATATTAATTGAGAAGTGAGATTAGTCTAAAATAACCATAACACAATTAGATTATATAACATGATTGTATTACTAAATAACACGATTATATTATGTGTTGTATAAGGTTCTACTTCATCTAACACATTGAGAAGCTTATATTAACAATAACGTGATCATGTTATGTAATAATGTGATCACATTATTATTAATCATAATTTAGGGTTAGTAATTGGAAATGAGAACTGAATGTTTCCTATATTAAGAATAATGTGATCAAGTTATAAAATAACATGATCACATTATACTTAATATATATAAGTGATTATGGATGAGGGATTAAGGTATTAATGCATAGGGTTTAGGGTTTAGGGATTAAAATTTATGTTTTATGGATTATGGATTAGGGCATGTACGTTTTAGTTTTAAGGATGTATATAAGGTCTAATTTTTCTATGCCACGTGTGAACCTAATTTTTACAAAAAATGTTGTTAATTAGGACTAAATTGATTGGTAAATAGAGAAATTTTTAGTTTTACAAATTAGGGTATAGTGTTTAGGGATTAGGTTTAGAGTACATAGGGTCAATAAAAAAGATAATTCTTAGTCTAAATGATGTTAATTTGGGCTAAAATGATTGGTTCAATGATTAAAGAGTTTATATTTGTGGTTTAGAGTTTAGGGATTGGGAACTTTAAGTATTAGGTCTTGGGGTATAGGTTTTAGGGTATATAAGGTACAATCATGTTGTAATTAGAGAAAATTGGAGATGATTAAATCCTAAATCACATTTTATAATCATGAAATTAGGTTGAATGGGTTTATAATAACCCTAATTTACTTTAGATGCATAGCTATATTGGTACTCTAAAGGATAATTTTTTCCATAGATTTAAAAAATGCATTTTATGACATCTCATGATAAAATTAGTTATATCGCAAGGCATGTATATTTGTGGCATATAGTGGGCATTAGGGAATAGGGCTTATAATTTATGTTTTAGGGATTAGGGGTTAGGGCATATGGTTTAGGTGTAAGGACTTGTATATAATTTATCTAATTGGGATATGCCATGTGAACCTAATTCTTACTACAAAAGATGTTAATTGGCACTGAATTAATTGGTAAATAAGGAAATATTATGGTTTACAATTTAGGGTATAGTGTTTAGGGATTAGGTTTTAATGTAAATATGGTTTAGGGTACATAGGGTCAGTCACAGATAATTGAGGACAATTTGAATCATTTTGACCCATTTATGACTATAGAATGTGTTTTTGGGTTATCATTATACCTTATATGCCATCATACAGATTGAGTGAATCAGTCAAATGGGGCAATCAGTCATGTGGTTTAGGCCAAACTAAGCCTTGTGAACTTAATTCTTAGTCTAAATGATGTTAAATTGTGATAAAATGATTGGTTAAAGTTTAAAGAGTTTATATTTATGGTTTAGAGTTTAGGGATTAGGAACTTTAGGGATTAGGGCTTAGGGTATAGGTTTTAGGGTATATAAGGTACAATCATGAAGGCAATTGGGGAAAAATTGAGCTTTTTGAACCTATATCTATGAGTAAAGAATGTGATTTTGAGCTCAATTATCCCCCCACATCATCACAAATTGAGCCAATTAAGTTAATTATGATTTGATTAGTGATGCACTTTTAACCAAGTTCATCCTTGTGAACCTAATTCTTACTATAGATAAAAGATGTTAATTGGGGTTAAATTTATTGGTTTAGGGTTTAGGGTATATAATTTAAAGGGTTTGGGGTTTAGGACTTATGGATTAGGGTTTAATGTAAATTTTATAAGGTTTAGGGTTAAATTTGAATGGTATAGGTTTTAGGGTTAAATATATTAGATATTACAATCACTAAGGTAACTGAAGAACATTTAAGCTACTTGTTCACCTATTTATGACTTGAATACCTTCATATTTGTATTTATAAAAAAAGTAGGGTCAGTTGTGACATGTACATATTGCATACATGTTATACAATTGATTGAGCCATAAATTTGGTTTAGGGGATCAATTTTTCCTTGATCACATAGGGAATTACACAAATTGACTAATTGGATCAATTCATGATAGAAGATTGATCTTTTGATTTTGAGCGAAATCATATCTTCATATAGAAGGGGTTCAAATTGGCCTCAAATTCTTCATAAATTTAAATAAAAAACTATATCCTCTTCTTTGGTTAATTAGGTTGAAGGGGGTTCAAATATCCCCAATTTACTATATATGGACAACTAGGTTGGTATTTGAAAGGCTAAGTTTTGGCCATATGTTTAAAAAGTACATTTTATGACATCTCATGATAAAATTATCTATAAGATAAGGCATTTATGTTTGTGTCATGTTGGAATATGGGCATAGGGATTAAAATTTATGTTTTAGGGATTAGGGATGAGTGCATAGGGTTTATGTTTAATGACATGTATATTTATGTCTAATCTCTTTATGCCATGATCAAACCTAATTATTAATAAAAAGGATGATAATTGGGACTAAATCAATTAGTAAATAGGGAAAGCTTATTGTTTATAATTTAGGGTATAGTTTTTAGGTTTTAGATTTATTGCTTAGCTTTTAATCTATATATGGTTTAGGGTATATAGGGTCAATTGTAAAGTTAATTAAGAACAATTTGAATCACATGGATCAATTTGTCACTATATAATGTGTTTTCTATTTGTCATTATACCATGAATGTCATTATGCAGATTGAGTGAATTAGTAAAATAGGTTAATCATTCTTGTGATTTAGGCCAAATTGAGCCATGTGAACTTAATTCTTAGTCTAAATGATGTCAATTTAGGCTAAAATGATTGGTTCAATGTTTAAAGAGTTTATATTTATGGTTTAGAGTTTAGGTATTATAAATTTTAGGGATTAGGGATTAGGGTATAGGTTTTAGTGTATTTAAGGTACAATCATGATGGTGATTGGGGAAAATTTCAGCTCCTCAAACGTATATCTATGAGTAAAGAATGTGAATTTGGGATCAATTATGACCCAAATCATCATAGATTGAGCCTATAAAGTTAATTATGGTAATGATTGATGTGATTTTAACCAATTTCATCCATGTGAACCTAATTATTACTATATATAAAGGATGTTAATTCGGGATAAACTGTTCTTAGGGGCCTAGTGAGCCTTAATATAAGGAATTTAATCTATATGATATCAATTGGGGATCTAAGTGCTCACCATATTAAAAAAATAAATATTTTTTCAATTTGATATGTAATTTAGTCCAAAGGAGATGTGTGCAAGGAATGACATTCATATATAATTTAAATTGGGGCTTAAAAGGGCCTGATTGCATATAAAATTGAACCATTTGAGCATTTAGTTCTAGATGATACATAATTGCGGCCAAGTGAGGCTTGCCTAAGGAATTACGTCAAAATAATTTTAATTAGGGAACTAATTACACACTTTATTAAAATAAATTAGTGTTTGATTCAATCTAATATGAAATTAGGACCAATTGAACCCTATGTAAGGAATTAAATCCATCTAATAATAATTGGGATTTTGATTGTGCACCAAATTTAACTAAAAGAATATTTGGTTCAATATAATATGAAATTTAGTCCAAATAAGCCTTGTGTAAGAAATTTCATCCTTATACTATCAACAAGGGGCTCTTTTGGTCCCAAATACATAAAATATTGAATCAACCAAGTATTTAGTTCAGTTGAATATGAAATTATGGCCAACCAAGGCTCATGCAAGTAACTCAATACATCTAATGTCAGTTATGTCTTTGTTGGCCCTGATTGTAAACTATATTAAGCTAATCATGTATTTGGTTTTATCTTATACCTAATTGCTTCCAACTGAGCACTATGAAAGTAATTTTGTCCATATAATGTTAGTTGGTTTCCATTAGCTCTGATTACACACCATATTAAACTAATTGAGTGTTTAGGTTCAATATGATATGTAATTAGGGCCACTCAATCCCCAAGGAAGGAATTACATCCATCTAATTATATTTAGGGATCTAATTATACCATGTTAAATCAAATGATATTTTTAAAATACTATACATAATTGGGGACAACCAAGTCCTATGTAATTAATTGCTTGCACCTAATATCAATCGAGGCATTTTTCAACCCATACAAGGAATTGTATCCATCTAATGTCCCTTGTGAGTATTTTCCCTTAATTTCACATCATATTTAACCAATCATGTATTTTATTCAATATAATATATAATTAAGAGTAATTGGTCCTTGTGCAAGGAATTACTTTAATATAATGTCAATTAGGGATTTGATAGCACACCATATTAAAATAATTGATTATCTAGTTCAATCTAATATACAGTCAATGTTAAATGAGCCTTGAGAAAGAAATTATGTCCATATGATGTCAAAATAGTCTCTAATTGTACATCATATTATAAAAAACCAAGTATTTAGTTTAGTTTGATACATAAATGGGGCCAACCAAGATCCATCCAAGGAAATATGTCTATCTAATATCAATTTGGGATCTATTGGCCTAATTGCACACCATATTGGGATCAAAGGAACAATAAATTTATTCATAGGTTAATAGATCTTGAATTATCATTCAATGCTATCAATTATTGATAAGAACATTGATCCCAAACAATAATCTTAATCATTCAAACTTTGATATTAAGACTATTAAACCTAATGGATCTTATTCAGGTTTTAGGGTTTTAAGAATATATAATGCAATCATGTTATTAAGTAAAGTGATCATGTTACTAATGTATTTGGGAATGTGATCACATTATTAATGTGGTCATAGTATTTGAATATTAATTCAATTTCCATGTCTTTTAGCTTGAGAATGGTTTGGATTCCTGAACCAAAAGCTTGGACTATCAATGTACATCTGGGTTTTGAAAGTTATGATTAAAAATAATAAATTTCAAATTTTATTTCCAATTACACTATTAATTTCAATGTGAAAATTGAAAAACTTAATACTGTCATGATGAGCACACTCTCTTATTTCCAAAAATATGATTTTTACAATTTTTGGACTAATTTAAGGTTTCAAACTATGTTAATTTATAACTATACCTTTTTTAGGCTACTACATGCTAAAAATATACATGCCTATACATGTTCATGTAATTTGTCTTTTGTTTATCCAAGTGAAAAATAAGTTATATGGTCAGAAGCTAGGCCTAATTATACACACATTCAAAAAAAATTGATTTTCACTTTTTGAGGTAGTTAGGCACACCACATGGATGGCTATCCATTTTTTATTAGTTTTTAGGATCCATTTACTTGAAAAATTTACAAAAAAAATTATTCATTGAAAAAATATATAAAATATAGGTCACAAACTAGAATATATTTTATAAATTTTCCCCAAAATATTTCAAATAATACTAAATGCTACTCAAAAAATGGTGCAATGCACAGTCATCTATCTTCTATGTTTTATAGAAAAAATAGGAGTTCCTCTTCAAATTTTAGATGTTTTACATAGTTATACTTAACCAGTTTTTAAAAAGTTGTTTTATAAACTAGAGTCAAAGTGATACATTTCATGTTCTTACACCATCTTCAAATTTGGAGTGTAGATATCTCAAATTATCTATAGAAGTTTAGATTTATGAAATTTTGGAAAAATAATGTCTATGGGTAGGCCACTTTTTGTCCCCCACTTTTTTCTCTTATCCCATTATTTACCACTTTAAGTTAGGAAATCATTGAGATTTGAATAGACCTATATTTTTTTTTATGAAACGGCCAAGATAATGAAATGGTGCAGATTAGGATTGTTTAGGGCTTATTTGTATTCAATAGGGACCCAAATGGTGAATGTGAGGGGAAAAAAGACATTTTTTTATTAATTGTAAGAAAATAATCATAGTAAACAAGTAGCATGATGTGAGAGGTTTTCAATGGTTCCACCCTATCTCTATCTCCTTTCATCATTTGTCTATTGGCTCTATTCGTGATACTATGAATTATTTCCATTTTAGACTAGGTTGACAAGTCATTTTTTGGCCTGTTCTAGGTTATTATTATTTTAGTTAAATTGTTTCCATTTTAGACTAAGTTGAAAAGTCATATTTTGGGGTGGCAAAATTTTTCCTCATGCCAAATCATAAACTTTAATTAATGAATGGTTTAATAACACCTAGAATTATTATTTGGGGTGGCAGAAATTTTCCCTCATGATTTGATATTTTTGGGTAAAGGGGTACCATGCATCATTATATATTAAAAGATTCTAATAAAATATCTTCACCTCAAAAATAGGAGAAACTACTATTTAGGGAGAAGTTTTTGAGGGGTGGGAAGTAGTAGGGGTTACATATTTGTATGGCTGCTCCTCTTTTTTGGTTCCTAGCTATCATTTGCATCCAATCAATTTTTTTATTTTTTTAAACAAAAGTTTTGTAGTAAAAATATCCTAATATATCTTAGTAGCATGTATTACACATAATTTTTTTAGTCTTTGAAGCACATCTAGGTATCTTTAGACCATCCTATATAGGTCTTCAAAGCACCCTCTACAAGTCTTTAGAGCATTCCTATATTTAATCATAACATCTAGTGTATGTCTTTGGATCATCCCTAGAGCATCTTTAGAGTAATTCTAGAGCATATTTGGAGAGTCTTCAAAGCATTCAATCTTTAGATCTCGCTTGATGAATCCTTAAAATTATAGTCGAAAGAGTTCAAAACTATGTACTACCTTCTCAAAATTACCCCATCTTTTGGATGTGTTGCTGTACTCAAAATTACCCCATCCTTGGGTTGTGTTGTTTTACTCAAAAATAAACTATTTATCTAAGTTAAACATAATAAAAAAGTAAAGAATAAATAATAAATTAAATATAAACAAAGAACAAATCACATTCATATTCTACTTAGATCAAACTTTAACTATTAAATACAATACAATATACAACCAAAGAAAACACTTTATGGATAATTTATATAACTATGATGAGTTATATGAAATACTCATCATTTCTCCCCCACACTTTACCTTTTTAAAGTCTTCTTATAAACAAGTAGGATTACTTATCCTTAATCCAAATTTCTTGAGTCAAACCTCTGACTCAAATCATAAAATTCAAAATGATGGCCATAGTCACGGTGGTTCCTTGGAAAGAATCCAAGATCTATGATAATTGTATGAAACTAGGTTTCAAATTTAATTTCTACTTAAGAACTCCAACACTTCCATGGAGATAGAGGACACATAATGATAATAGGCCTAAACCTCATCCCAATCTAGACATACAAACCTCTTTCCTCTAAGAGTTGAGTGATTATCTAGCAGATGTTGGAGAGTTTTCAATGATGTCATGGTGATTTTATAGATGTGTCCAGGTGAGTACATGAATTATCTTGATACTCTAAATGAAAATGACAAAGTGTGCAATGTACTTGTCCAAATATGTTTGAATTTTCCTTGGTTGATCTTCAATTTTGGCATAGTTAGGGATGCTTAAGGATAAGTATGGTTATTTAAAGATGTGTAAGAGGTCCCATAAGAGGTATTATATGATTTGAGTGCTTGTGTACATAATTGGAATTCATCTGGTAGTTTATTGTTTTCATCCAGATATTTTGGTCTAGTGGTAGATAAATTTAAGTGAGCAGATTGATGAAGTTAGCATTCACATGTGTTGATGAGGCCAAGGGAGTTGGTCATATGGTTGTGATCAGACCAGTCCTAAATTACTATGGTCTAGTTTTAAATTCATGTGATGAATTTAATTCAAATATATGTGGTTACAAAGTTGGCTTTTAAGATATAATCACTAAGTTCCTATACTTAGCCAAATTTACAAAGGGGTTCAAGCAAAGCCAAGTAAATATATTGATGTAATAATATTTCACATGAATGGTGGTGTTAGGTGGAAATGATCACATGGGTTTGTTTAATTTTATGCCTAGTTTATATGCACCAAATTTTAGGTCATGCAGTGTAACATGATAAATGCTATGCATGTGCAAAGTTGGGCTCCCAAACATTTTGACAGTGTTTTCTATGTTCAGATAGAACCAAGTAAGTAGTTTGTTAATGTCATATCTCTCACATGTGAAGGTTTTAAGAAAATATTGAATATGGATGGAATAAATTATGTGATAATATCTTATTATCTAAGTTTTATGTCATGTGACTACATGCAATAAAAGTCATGCAAGTGAAAATTTGGCTTCCTAGTCAATTTTTGACATAGTTGGCTCTGTGGTAGAAATTTTGAAAAGGCATTTTAATGGAAATATATCTCACTCATGTGTAAATTTTTCAATAAAATTTTGATGTATGGTTTTATTCTATTTTTAAATTTGATAATATGATCCAAATTTTAGATCATGCATC
The DNA here is from genome assembly GCA_037957365.1 of Torreya grandis. Classification (NCBI taxonomy): domain Eukaryota; kingdom Viridiplantae; phylum Streptophyta; class Pinopsida; order Cupressales; family Taxaceae; genus Torreya; species Torreya grandis. Next base: position 234,763 of record JARHVA010005994.1, read on the forward strand.
TAAGTGTAGAAGAAGTTATTGAGGTTTAAAATTGGCTACTCAGACAGATTGCAATGGTCCCCATACTTAGTCAGTTTTGCACAAGGTAATGTTCAAGAAAATATCAAAGATATAGATGATGTGAATTTGATCCAAGATTCTAGGAAGCATAAAGATGGTAGGATGTTTTCAAGTTTTAATTCTAAGTAAAGATAAAAGATAAGGATCTAACAGTTCATGTTTTATCATGTGTTTGAGATCAACAGAGCATAGTAAGTCAATGTGGTCATCCTTTTCAAAGATTAACATCATTAAAGTTTGAGATCCTTAAATTAATATTGATGAAGTATGTTTATCCAAGCTGAAATAGGACATGAGATGATATCAAAGTGGTTGAGGTTTAACTGTGACCATTGGTATTTGAATATTTGAATTTACAAAGGGAAAACTAGAGCTCTATAGTTTGATTATAAATTTATATCTAGAATGAATTCATTGATGGATTAAAAATAAAATTTAAAGAGGACTCTATGATTCATCCATAAAACCTATTTATAAGGTATGACTGTTCATACAAGAAAAATTATTAAGATCTAAATTTAACTACGTATTTGACTATGTTCTGTAAGTAACCTAAGGATAATTAAGCTTGTTTTGATGTTGTTTGGATAATTCTTGATGAATTATCTATTGAAAAGTATTATATAATACATGAGAGTGGTCTATGTGTGTTTTATATGTTTGACCAACTCATATTTAGTATGAACAAAGGCTAAAAATTTTGTGAACTAGGAATTTAACTAAGAAGAGGAGATTAGTGAATGAAAGCAAATAAAAAGCACACTAAGCTAACATATTCATGCCTAGAAAATAAGGTGAGATTAGTAATAAAAATGACAAACATAACTAAAAATAAAGGAAAAATAACAAGAATTCCTCCACCTTGATTTGATGCTCTAAATGCCTTTGTATTATTGGCTTTCTTAGTTTGTGCTCATGAAGTCCTTGTCAATGAATGTTTGGATACCTCAATATCTCCTTGGCACCTTTATATTTGGATTGGCTTGGTTTGGAATAAATTTTTCATGGTAACACTAGTTTTATGAAACTTTTGGAACCAATCTTTCATTATAACTTTACATAAATTAAGCTTTTTGAAGAATTTGAGCATTATAAATTTGCACCAAAATAGCTTAGAAATGGTGTGGTAAGGCCTCCTATTTATAGATTTTTGAGATTGATCATAATCAACCTAAACCATCCATCCTAAGATGAATATGTTTGGTTGAGGATTAATTTAATTTTTTATAATTAAGTTTATAATTATCCTCATCATAGCATTGAAAAAAGGGACAATTAAGAGGCATAAAGGGCATGAATCTTGATATTTGTGGCATTTATGGCCTAGGGATGTCTTCCCAAGAAATGAGGTCACTTGATGATGTAAATATTCAATATTCATTTCCAAAAGAAATTATTCAAAAATTTTCCATGGAATTATTGATTAGGCTCTAATTTTGATTAATTATCTCTAAGCATGATTAAGCACTTTGTGCACAAATTGCTCAAACTGATTAGAATGCCTTGTTATTGGCCCAAAATTCAACTAGATTTGAATTGGAAGTCAATGTAAGATGTGTTGGAGTCATATTACCATTTATGATGTTACCAATAGCAAATAATAAAGGCACATGTCTCATGAAAGAAATTTGATAGAAAAGAGCAATGTAGAACACCCAAGTGCAATATTAGCATTTTGACTTGAAATGATCTAATCAAATTTACCTAGCCCATAAATTACATTGCCCCATTAAGGGATACCCTATCTAGAATTATCACTTGAAAATATAAAGTTCAAATATTTTAATGTGCTTTAGTGTTTTTAGGCTAAATTGTGTATTTTGGTGAAAATTGGTCAAAATCTTAATTAGAGGTTATCGGTGGCTAGTTTTAGGTGTCTACAAATTTGACTATGTGTTCATTCAAGATGTTATTGTGTATAAGGCCAATATTTGAGTTTATTACACATATGTAGGGTGAGAAAAATTAAGTATAATCATTTGATGATGTTGAAGGGGTCATGTGGAGTGTACATATGTGTTTGGATAATGTATTGTGTTCTTAAGTTTCTCATTGAAGTGCTAAATAAGTGAATATGTCTCTATGAGACATATAAGAGATAGTAAGGCCTATTTGAAATGTGTAGCTTCTTAAGTGTGACCCATAGATGATGTGGCCAATCTTGAAGAATGTATTGAGCCATGTATTTGTCTAAAAAAAGCCTTAAGGGTTAAGGAATGTCTAATGTTTGACTAATAAATTGATAATCATGAAGGCTCTATAAATAGCGAAACCAAAGGAGATTGTTTCTAGGTTTGTGACAATGGAGTAAGAACAAAAAGTGAAGGAAAGAAGAGAGGTATTATTTCCAATGGAGGAGTTGATGAGCTGACCATATTGAGGACTATGTATATGACCTGTAAGTCATAATTATGATGATAAAATAGTGCTCTTGCAGGTTGAGGATGAGTGAAGTGTAAACTGATCCAAAAGGTAGCTTTAGATGCATTATGAGTTTGTGAAGTAAAGGAGGTTATGTTATCAGAGGTCCATCATTAGGTGTAGAAGATATTAGCTAAAAGGTGGAGGTTTTCATATCAAAGGAGGGTCAAAAGTACTTGATCATCCTTAGGGATAGGTGCTCCTTTTGGAATAGGAGTTTCACTATAGTCCTTTGGTCAGAAGAACTTGATCAAGGTTCTAGGTTAAAAGGACTTGAAATAATGGGTGGTTATAAGGACTTGATCATCTTAGGGAAATTACTCCTTGTGGAAAAACTATTTTTCTAAAAGCCTTAGGTTAGAAGCACTTGCCCAAGGTTCCTGGTCAGAAGGACTTGAAAAGTCTAATGTTTGTGATCATGTTATAGGATAGTAGTCCATGCGTTTTTAGGGTTGAGAGTGGGTTTTGTTCCCCAAGAGGGTTTCCCACATAGATATTGTGTTGTGATCTTATTTTATCATTCTTGATCATTGATATGAATGATTTGTATGCTTCATGAATGATTTTATTGAAAACTTAAGTATTTAAAGGATGTAAAAATTGAATTAGATTGTTTTCCACCACTAATTCATCCCATTATTAGAGGATTATACCTCTAATAATTGATATCAAAATATGTCCTTTGGTAAAGGATTAATAGCTTGAAGGTGATCCAATGTACAATGGCTAGTTAAAATGTGCAAGGTGGTTTCTCTACTAAGAAAGCACATATGTTCAATAGATGTAATTATGAATTCTAGAGTGATAAGATGATGACATACATTATGTACCTAGGGTTTGATTTATGACAATATATTTTGGATGATTATGTTGCTCCTAATATTCCTCCATCTAGTTTTTTAGATAAAAAGTTGTTCGAGAATAATTCTAAGGCAATGACTGCCATCACTTATGGTCTTATAGAGTCTAAGTTTACCAAAGTAATCTATTTCACATATTCTAAGGAAATATGAGATAAATTGATGACTATTTTTGAAGGAGATTCAAAGGTTAAGTTGGAAAAGTTGTAGACTCACCAGAGATAATTTGAGATTCTCAAGATGAAAGAAGAGGATTATGTTGCATCCTTTCTGTAGATAGTTGATGATATTATGAACACTATCAGAGGTCTTAGAGAGAATATTAAAGAATATAATATTTTACAAAAGTTATTATGATCTCTCTCTTTCAATTTTGATTCAAAAGTGTCTATAGTAAAATAAAATCATGATCTTACTCAATTGAAAATGGATGAATTTCATGGCATTCTTATTGCCTATGAGTTGAGAGAAAATGATGAAATACCACCAAATAAGGAAGTAACATTCAAGATTGAACTAAATCCAAAGAAGAAGTTCCAAGGTTATGAAATCAAGGCAGATGACATATATGATATTAATGAAAATGAAATAATTTATTTATTTACAAGAAAAGTTAAAATAGGGTTAGGAAAGTATAAGGGTAAGCTACCCTTTAAATGATTCAATTGTGGAGAGGTAAGACATTTTGATAATACGTGCCCTCACAAGAATAATAAGGATGATGATAAAGAGCATGGTAAAGACCAAAATGAAAACAAGAATATATACATGTTTGATAAAAGGAAGAAAGGATTCATGAATTATGACAAAAAGAAGTCCTTCAAGAATAATAAGAGTCTTTACACAAATAAAGATTGTAGTTCATTAGATGAAATTAAATATAGTGACTCAGAGTTCGATGATGAATATGATGGTTCTATTAAAGATGAATCCCTCTTCATGGCTAAGGAAAGACATTGTTTACATCAAAAAGAGTCTACTTCGAGTGATTCAAATGATGAGAAAGATGAGGTCGATTATGAGACTAAATTAATGAATGACCTTGAAGAACTAAAGATTGAAAATATGATTAAAAAGAAGATGAAGTTACAAATCAAGGACTATGAGGAGAAATTTAGTTTGTTTGATGAAATATTGGTTGAATATTCTAGATAACATGAAGGCGATGTCATGTTTCTTAATCCTAAGTTGGAATCTATGTCTACAAGTATAAGATCCAAATAAGAGGAATTTTCAAGGTATGTAATTGAAATTTAGTCACTAAAATCTGATTTAGAGAAGACATCTAGTAAGGCAAAGTCATATGTGATATTTGAAACTATCCTTGGATACAAAGAAGAACCAAAGATTGACACTCAAGATAAGATGAAGACTAATGTAAACAAAGACAACTGAACTATGAATACAAATCATCAAACAAGGAATGAAGACAAACTAGATCAAGTAACTAAATACCATGAGGCATGCAAACTTCAATAGTTATTTATATACTTGTAATCAGTTTGGGCATAGAGATAGAAAATCCAAGAGACCTATGAAAAATGAGTTTGAATGGAACTATGATAGGGGTCATTAGTCAAAATGTCTAATCTAGGTTGAGTGTTTCAAGTGTCATGATGTGGGACAATTTGCTAAGCATTATCTAGATAAGGTAAGGCAAGGTGAGTCTTCTTCAAAAGGAGTAGTTTGTTTTATTTATGACATAGGACACATTAAAAGAGTTTGTCTATATTAGGTAAGTTAAGTTGAGTTCAATTTAGGAATAATGGTTTGCTATAAGTGTCAATAGATTGGTCACATTGCTAGGTTCTACAAGAAAAAGCCTATAAGTTAGTAAAAGCTCATTCAGGTTTCTAAAATGCACAGGAGAAGATAAGTTAATACATGGAAACCAAAGGTGGTAAGTATGAGTCATGATGATACTACAAGTCCATGTAATCTATTTGTTATGGTGGATAATGATACAAAAGCTAAATAATGCCAATGTATTTTATTGTCTACTCATGTTGAGATTGAAGAGACCAAGCTCAAGGAGAAGACCAAGGTATTTGTTGATGTTAGGTCTGAGGTGTGTATTGATATAAGTGAACAACCTACTATTATTGAGCAAGTTTCTTGAAAAGGACATTAGTTGTTAATGCCTATTAATGAGGTTTTAAACTGCAAGGAATATTCTTTAGTTTAAAAGGTATGTCATGAATCTATGTTATCTCCATGTGTTGTAAATTCTATCATAAAAGAGAAGGAGAATTTTGTAGTAGAGGAACAACTTGTTTCTATTAATCTTAAGAAGAAGAAGAAGATAGATAATATGTATGATAGATACAAAATGATTATAGTGGTTACTAAGGAAATGTGGGCCACTCATGGCTTCACTTTGTTTTATGACATTTTAGTGTAGAGGAAGTCTCTATCTATGATTCTTATGATACTTCTTTCAAAAGACAAGCAAGTGTTATTGTAAATGCAGTATCTATAACATAATAATGGGTGTTTTAGGTGGTATAATAAGTTTTATGTAATGACAAGAAGATTATTATGCTCATAAAGTTCTTTGCACTTCTTTATGATGTCTTTTTGGTGTTTTTGTGTCTTGATGATCCTGTTTGTGCTTTTTGGAGGTTCTTGTGTGCTCCTAGGTTTATATTTCTTATTGAAGGTCAAAGCTATGGTATATGAATCAAATTTTCCCAATGGTATGAAGACACAATTTTTTGTCTAGAGTTATGTTATGGTTGTCTCCAGGTTTGTAAAAGGTTTCGGAGGTGGACATAGACTAGAAGGAGGTTTGTTGACTCTTCTTGTTTTGAGATTCTAGGGTTTTGGGATTTTCTAGAAAAGTGGTTTTACTTATTATTTGAGGTTTAATGATTCTTAATAGGTTTAATATACCAAATTGGTTTTCAAATAAATCTTCACATAGATCTGAATCTTTGTGGTTTTCAAGTTATTCTTATTTTTGTCAAGATAGAGGCTTAATTAGCTAGTAGGGTTTTTAAGGAAGTATGTTGTAGAAGATGAGATAGGTGACAAAAATTTGTATGATTTAGGGGGAATATGAGAGTTATATATATATATATATATATATCTGTGTGTGTGTGTGTGTGTGTGTGTGTGTGTGTGTGTGTGTGTGTGTGTGTGTGTGTGTGTGTGTGTGTCTTGAAGATGTGTCTACTAAAATTTTTGGGCTCTATAATTTCCAGGCAGGACTATAGGAAGTCTAGACATGCCTAGTGTGAAGATTTGATGTTTTTCTTAGTTTCTATAAAAGAGAAAGGCATGAGAATTTCAAGGAGAGTTATTATATATTTTTAGATTATTTTTCCTATTTGGTGAGTTTTATGAAGTTATTTGATATTTTTTGTGGTTGGTTGAGAAATAAGGTTTGTAAGCTTGTGTAGTGGTTCTTCATGATGTGTGGAGATCTGAAGATGCTCAAGAGGTGCAATGGCTTAGAGATCTTAAAGGGAGTCCCTATTAGATATTTTATTGGTGAGTTTAACTAAATTTTAGTATTTTTGTGTGTTCTTTCTTCTTTTGTTGCAATGCTTGGTTGAAGAGAGTGTTGGTAGAAATAAAGAGGAAGTTGACAAGGAAAGAAGAGGTTGGCTCAAGGTAAGGGGGAGTTTGTACTATATTTATAATATAGTCTTATCCTAATGGTATTATTTTTAGGTCATTATTATTTGGTGTCCACTTTTTCATTATGTCAAAGGGGTAGAATGTTTCTATGGTGAGAGTACTTGAAGAGAAAGAAGGAAGGTGAGCTATATATTATTTTATGATGGGTGTTGAAATCAATGACAAAGGGGGAGATTGATGGAGAGTTGTCAATGATGTCATGGTGATGTAATTTTTTTTTAGATTCATGGATGAAGTTCCTTGATAGTATAGTTGATTGAAAAGGTGTGCAATGTGCTTGTCCTAGTATGCTTGAAGTTGGCTTAGTTGATCTTCAGTTTTGGCATGGTTAGGGATGCTTAAGGATAAGTATGGTGATTTGAGGATGTAAAAGAAGTCCAATAATAGGTATTATATGATTTGAGTGTTTTTTAAAATAATTTTAATTCATATATTAGTTTATATTTTTTATCCAAACATTTTGGTCCAATGGTAGAGAAATATGAGTGAGCAGATTGATGATGTTAGCATTCACACATGTGGATGAGTCAGGGGGAGTTAGTCATATGGCTGTGATCAAATAGTCCCAAGTTTTTATGCTCAAAGTTTAAACTCAGGTTATGAATGATAATCAAATATATTTGGGTACATATTTGGCTTCTTACATAAAATTCACTAAGTTCTTATACTCAGCCAAATTTGCAAAGGGGTTCAAGCGAAGTCGAGTAAGCATATTGATGTAATCATATTTTGCATACATGGAGGTGTCAAGTGGAAGTTGTCACATGGGTTTTTAAATTTTTTTCCTAGTTTTTATGTTACAAACTTCATGTCATGAGATGTATCATGATAAAATATATGCATGTGAAAATTTGGGCTCCCAGGCATTTTGACAGTGTTTTCTAAGTTTAAACAAAGTTGAGTAAGTAGTTTGTTGACATATTATCTCTTATGTGTGAAATTTTTGAAGATAATATTGATATATTTATGGAATACCCTATGTGATAATATCTTATTAACTAAATTTTTGTTCATGAAACTAAACACAATAAAAGTTATGCAAGTACAAAGTTGGCCTACTAGGCAGTTTTTGACATAGTTGGCTTTATGGCAGAAAATTTTGAGAAGGAATTTTAATGGAGATATATCTCACTCATCTCAAGGTTTAAATATAATTTTTATATATGGTTGTATTATATTTTAAAATTTGATCATAAGGTCCAAATTTTAGATCATGCATCTAAGTAGAAAAGAGGTTATCGACGTTCAAAGTTAGTTACTTAGACAAATTGCAATGGTCCCCATAGTCAATTTTGCGCAATGTAATATTTGATCAACTCTCAAAGAGATAAAAAAATGTGTGTTTGATACAAGATTTGAGGAGTTACTGAGATGCTAATAAGTGATCTAGGTTTAATATTGATCAAATATAAAAGATAAGGATCTAATGGTTCTCATTTTATCATGCATTTGAGATCAACAGAGCGTAGTAAGTCAATGTGGTCAACCTAGTCAAAGTTTAACATCGTTAAATTAAAATATCCTTAAAATAATATGTATGGATCATTTTTTCCCAATATAATTGAGGATATGAGATGATATAAAAGTGGTCAAGGTTTAACTGTGACTGTTGGCATTTAAATATTTGAATTTATCAAGGGAAAAACTAGAGCTCTGTATTTTACTTATAATTTTTGATATAAGAAGAATTTATTGGAGTAAAAATAAAAATTTAAGAGTAATCTATGGAACATAAATAAAACCTATTTATAAGGTTTTAATTTTTTTACAATCATATTTATTTAGCTCCAAAGTTGACTATGTATTTGACTATGTTTTGTAAGTAACCCGAGAAGGATAATTGTGCTTGTTTTGATGTTTTTTGGATGATTATTAATGAATTAGTTATTGAAGAGTATTATAGAATCCATGAGAGTGATTTAAATGTATATTTTATTTTTTAACAACTCATATTTAATATGAACAAAGGTGAAAAATTTAATTGTGTGTTCATTCATGATATTCTTGTGTACAAGGCTAATATTTGCATAGATTGTGCACACGCAGAGGTGAAAAAAATTGACTATAATAATTTGAGGATGTCAAAGGGGTAATTTGTATTTGAAATATGAGTTTGGATAAATTATTGTGTTCTTAATTTTCTTAATTAATTTCTAAGAGAATAGGTCTCCATGAGACATATAAGGGCTAGTAAGGCCTATTTAAAAGGTGTAGTTGCTTAAATGTGACCCATAGATGTTATGGTAGACCTTGAAAAATGTATTGAGACATGAATTTGTGTGAAAAAATACTTAAGGTTTAAGGAAATTATAATGGCTGACCAATAAATTTGTAATCACGAAGGGTCTATAAATAGTGAAGCTAAAGGAGATGGTTTCTAGGCTTGTGAGAGTGGATTAAGAGTAAAGAGTGAAGGAAAGAAGAGATGTAGTGTGCCCAGTGGATGAGTTGATAAGCTGAGTAGATTGATAACTATGTGTATGAATTATAGGTCATAATTATAATGACATAATAGTGATCTTGTAGGTTGAGGATGAGTGAAGTGTAAAGTGATCCAAAAGTTAGCTTTGGATGCATTGTGAGTGTGTGAAGAAGTAAAGGAGGTTGTGTTATCAAAGGCCAATAAATAGATGTAGAAAACATCAATTTAAAGGTGGAATTATTCATATGTAAGGATGGTTAGAATTAATTTATCATCCTTAGTGGCATGTGCTCTTTATGGAATAAGAGTTTCACTAAAGACCTTTGGTTAGAAGGACTTAATCAAATAGGTGGTCGGAAGAACTTGATCATCTTAGGTGTAGGTGTTCCTTGTGGAAAAACTATTTCACTAAAGGCCTTAGGTCAGAAGGACTTGAAAAAAGTTCCCAATAAGAAATAATTGACCAATATCATGTTTTTGATCATCTTATAGGATAGTAGTCCATGCATTTGAAGGCTTGAGAGTGGGTTTTATTCCTCAAGAGGGTTTCTCACATAGATATTGTATTGTGTATGTGATCTTGATTTATCCTTATTTTTCAATTATATGAATGATCTATATGATTCCTGAATTATTGTATTAAATTCTTTAGTATTTGAAGGATCTAGAAATTGAATCGAATTTTTTGCCACCACTGATTCACCCCCCTCTCAATAGATTGTACTTGTAATAGCAAATTGCTTTGGCTTTTCTTAAAATCCATCTTATCTTGGTGGGGCTGAGGACTTCCCTTCATTTCAATTAAATAATTAATTTATCCCATTTTTAAATACTTGCATTGATAATTATATCATGAAAATATTACATTTATGAAAACTTCCTAATGCATAGATTTTTATGTGTTTCTAGGTGCTAAATCAGCCTACATAACACTTTTCAAACACCATTATGTAGGATAAAATCAAGTTAAATAACCTTGAAATTTCACATGATGATAACCAAATGTAAGGTTAAAACAAGTCTCATAAATTTTATCTCACATGTGAAATGCACAACTATGAAAACTGGTTTCTGAGCTGATTTTTTCTTGTTCAATTTTTTGTGTTTCTAGTTTTCAGATCTGGCTAGTGCACACATTTCAATCTCATTTTCTTAGTGGTAAACGAGGTCAAATATTTTTAAAGTTTCTCATGTTGATATATAAATGTCATTATAGTGTAATTGGAATGATAGTGTGCACATATTATATATAATGTGTGGAATGCATAACTTGAAAATCAAATTTTATGCTAATTTTTACCTAGTCATTTTCTACATCTCCCAATTGCTAAATCTACCCAATGAACACTTTTAAATCCCATTTGTGTAGGATAAAATGGATTCTAGATTCAATAATTTATTTTATTTTATTTTAATTTTATTGTATGAGAAGGTAATCATCCATTTCCCCCTCTTCTATCTTCCATTTTCTTCTATATATCTCTGATTTTTCTCATTATAAGAGACTACTTGCTCTTATGGTATGTCTTATCCCTACCCATTTTGTAATGAAAAAACCTTTTTTTATTAATATAATAGTATATTTACATTTTTATATTCTTTCATCTTGTGTTTAGTTGAGTTTGTGCATGAATACTTTGTGAAGGATCTCTCTTTCTTGGTGTTTCTCCTCTCTCTTGGCTCTATGCAAGATATTCATATCTTTGCATGTTTTAATATGTGTTATATCATTAATGAGGTGAAGATATGTTGTGGATATGATCATCCCTTCCTCCTTTGTCTTATATACTTGATCCTTCTTAATAAACACTTGTGTAATGAGCTAGTTATGGAGTTTGTATTAGTGTATGAGTTATTGGCTATCATATGTGTATGTCTCAGAGCAATGAGGAGTGCCAAAGATTGTTGTATCACCCTTTTTGTTTTTAGTGATCCATTTCTCCTCTTTTTAAACCTTTTATTTTTAAATCATTAGTCTATAGTAGTTTTCTAAGATCCTAATTGATAAACCTAGTAATAGGTTATCCTTATACCTCTCATTTAACCATTAAATAGATTTGTGTCATTTTAAACTAGGGTAGTGTTCAATGACTATTTGAAATGATGCCATTTGTTATTGGAGATGTAAAATTCACTATTTTGGGGGGTTTTACTTTTTTTATGCTTTATAAATCCTAAAAATAGCAAATGGAACTCTAACTCTAGTTTACAAAAACGTAAATTTAAATTGTTTGTTAATCATTCACACTATCAACATACATAACTTAAACATCTAGAACTTCAACATCCATAACTTTGAACTAGGAACATGAAAACTCCCTGGAATGAGAAGGATATGTGTATTTAAACTCATCTCAACATATATTCAAAGAATAAAAAATCTTGGAAATCTTAACTCCCAAATCTATTTATTCAAAATATAGACAATCTAGGAGTTAGATCCCACACATCTATGAAGGCATTGGAACTGACTCAACTAATCATATACATGAAATAACTAATCTAAATTAAATATACTTATATTATTTACAAAATAAAGATATAAAAATATCTAGAATATTTTAAGCCATTACCATGAATGGTAATGTCTAAAATAAGATATCTAAATATAGAAAGTTTTTTAAATAGATATCTACAAAATCACTATTTTGATCAATAAGATGTAGCTGGTCTTCAAAGAAAATCTAGGTATCTTCAGAGCATCGAATATAGGTGTTTTGAGCACCTGATATAGGTCTTCAAAGTATTCCTAGACTTATTTGGAGCATCCTATTTATGTCTTTAGAGCATAGCTAGAGCATCTTCAGAGTAATTTCAGAGCTTTTTTAGAGTGTCTTCAAAGATCTCTTGCCAAATTCTCAAAATTTTATTCGAAAGAGTTGTCAAAACTATGTTGCCTTCTCAAAATTACCCCATCATTGGGATGTGTTGTTGTACTCAAAATTACCCCATCTTTGGGATGTGTTGTTGTACTTAAAACTATGTTATTCATATAATTTAAACACAATCAAAAGGTAAAGAATCAAAAATAAATTACATAAAAACAAAGAAAAAAATTACATTCATATCCTACTTGGATCAGAATTTAACTATTAAATTTAATAAAATATATAACCAAAGGTAAGACTTTATGGATAGTTTATATAACTATGATGAGTTATATAAAATGCTCAACATTCATGCTCCACATTTTGCCTTTTAAAAGTCCTCCTATAAATAAGTGGGATGATTGATCCTTAATCCATATTTCCTAAGTCAAATCTCTAACTTAGATCATAAACTTCAAAATTATGGCCCCATTCATGGTGGACCCTTGGCAAGAATCCAAGATCTCTAACAACTGTATACACCTAGGATTGAAATTCAACTTCTGCTTGAGAACTCTAACACTACCATGGAGATAGTGGACATAGAATGATAGGAGTCATAAACCTCATCCTTATTCAAACATCTAAGCCTCTTTCTTCTAAGAGGTAAGTGAATATCTAACAAACTATTTTGGCTATTCTTAGACTTCATATAATATTATTGGGGCTAAGCACTTCCCTGCACTTTAACTCAATAAATAATGTCTCCCACTTGGTAATACTTGCATTGATAACATTGATAAAATGGTTGTTTATAAAATCTCTAAAATCATTAATATTAGGTCTCAATAGCTCATCATACTTGTTATATATATATATATATATATATATATATATATATATATATATATATATATATGAGATATAGTGGTTCAAAAGTAGAAATACGTTTCTTTGCTTCTAGAAATTATGGTCTCATGCATAACCCATTGGTGATTTATAACTCTAAAAATATATTATTGGCATATTCTCATGCCATTTGGTTCCTCAGAGTGGACATAAATTCACACAATTGTGTCTCTATGATAAATAAATTTATTAGAAAACGAAATTGATATCCTAACAACAAATTGAAAGTATAGAACTCACAAATGGCATCCTGCCTTTCTTCAGTGCTCTTTTAAAAAATGTCCATAAATACACATTCATCTTCAATGATATGTGAAAAACCAAGGAAAATTAATTGAATCTTCCATTTATAAAACTTTTCATATAAGAAAAGAACATAAATTGATAAAGGCTGCTTGCATACTAATAGTTTCTCATAAATAGAACAAATGTGTTGGATAAAGCCTATACTATCTACAATTGTAGTTGGGGTTTTACCAATTTATTATGAGATTCATCCTTAAATTTTCCATTTTCATCCTTCAATTTTTAAATTTTCTTCTATGTGCTATGCTAAACAAATATTATTTCATGTAATGGAATAGGGAAAGAAGGAAAAACTCTTGTTGGACCCTCTATTTGAATTAAAATTTCTTGTGTTTCTCTTTGTATGGCCTAAATAGAGGCTTGTAACTTAAAATTATGAGTAGTGAGCTCTATTATTCTATTATTATGTTGGGTAAGCATTGTATTTCTATGAAATTACTTTATCTCAAATTATTAATTAGATTACACTTATCAACATTGGTATTTTGCAAATTAGTAATCTAAGTGTCCTTGATAGCAAGATTATTCTACAAATTAATTAATTATTAGGTTTGTGAGAACATTACATTGTGGACCTTAGTCTATTGAACTTTTATTCCTTTAAGAATTATTTATTGTTCACTAAATCTAGTAACAGATTCTTCCCACCTTTGTTTCAAATTAGAAATAATCAATTCCTTACCTTTCAAATTTAAATGAAGAACATATAACTTTGTTTGTTGCAATCTAATAATTTTCTCATGGTGTGATAAAGTCATGGCATGCTAAATTTTTTTTTTCATTAATATAATGTGTATAACATGGATCTTTTTCAATCAAGGGTGCCTTACCCTTATTAGCAACAAAGGACATAGGGTGTTCTACTTCTTGAGGTACAACTTCTTTTGCTAGGGTTATCTCTATAAATACAACTTATTCTATGGCCTACACATCTTCTTCTTCCTACAAGATAAGTCAAAAAATGTACTGGAGTCTAGTTGGAAGAGGATGAGGGGGTCTAAATAAATTATCATTTGTCACTTTGATCTCTAGAGCAATGTTGTTAGAACCAATGGCAGTAGAAATGGACATTATACAATTGAAATTGTGGGTTCTTCAATCCAAATTTTAGTGGAAGGAAGAGAGGTAGGGTATGGTGTCTTTTTTACAAGAATTGGAGAAAACTTTCAAAGGAAATAGGACCAAGCCTTTTCACCCCTTAGTTTACTAAGAAAATAATGGTGATAAATGAGTGTAACCAACCCATGATGGTGGGTAGACCCAGTACCTCATCTTATCTTCTAAGAAACATTCATTAGATCATTGTGAAGGAAAGAGGGAATATTGATATATATTCTTCTCAAACAACTCCTTTCCTCAAGTGATGGAGTCTCATAACATGTCCACCCACTAATGTAAACTAACCATCACAAGTGATCTATTTAATTATCCAAAAAACAACATTTTCCAAGGTTGAGGAAGACTTTCTCTCAAAATTACCTTGGCCACTCCTTGGGGGGATTTGGCCAATCTGGGTTTTGGCTCATTTCCTTTAACAAACATATAAATCAGGTCAAAAAAACTAATCTTTTTAATGGAAACTACTCTATCCTTAGGAATCCTAGATAGAGCACTAATTACAGAGGGATTTAATGAAATGTTCTTCCCTTTGATAATAACACGATCTTCATAAAAATTCTCATAGAATTATTGCAAAACTTATTCATGGAATCCATGAAACATTTTAAAGAAATTTAACCATTATTTTATTTAAAAGACATCTTTACTTCTTCATCTTATAATAATGCATCAGAGGATTCTGGTTCTCTTTT
>JARHVA010005994.1:255000-330000 GCA_037957365.1 Torreya grandis
TATATCCATAAAAATATTGAATGGGGATTTAGGAAATGGTAGCTTTAGAAAGGTGAAAAGTTTTTAAATGAGTCTTAATTGCCTTGTCAATGTAGGGGAACTAATAAAAAATGATGCACTAATTGTTGTTGACTAGGAAGAAGTAGACCTAGCAATTTGACTGACACTAGTGCCTGATGAAGATGCAATATTTACAGTGGTATGAGAAATAAAATGGGGGATGGTAGGAAATTTATTATTTATCTAACTTCATTAGTACAAACCTCATTATTATAAGAGGGACCACCATCACTCCTTCCATTCTAATAATCAAGCAGTATGGTTATAACCAGTAGCTACCCTATCTATCAAAGTTTTCTTGATTTTATGGTAAAGCCTCTACATCTCAAATTCGTTGATTAGTTGATAAACCATTGGGTATAAATCTTCTATAATCACTCTAGTTCTATGCCTAAATATATGAATATGCATTATATAAAAGAGTTGAGGCACCACTTCTAGATGCTTAGGAGACCATAAATTTTAATCAAGTAAATAATTGCACAAATTACATATAATAATTAACTCATCATAAATAATGGGTCAAAATTATTTCAAGTGTATTATATTTCACACATCAAGTTCTTTTTGATAATTTTACCAAGTGGGGGAATCTTCTGGTCTTCTAGGATGATTTGCAGCAATAGAATAGTCCTTACGTCTACATAATCAATGTGTGAACTACCAAATATTCTATTCAAGAGGGATAGGACAATTTATAATCCATGTATAAATTCTTGGATGGGAAATTTTCATTGATCATCCATTAAAATATCTCATGATGGGTTATTCACCCATGAAGCCAAGACCTTCTTTGGGGAGTGTACTTCATACTAGTTATCGATGATGACCTAGTTATATTCTATCTATGGTGAGGGAAGGTCATAGTATTTCTTGAAGCTCAGTCATACTATGAAAATAATAGGTATCCCTTGGGATATTTACTTAATAAACCCATCTTCATACTTTGACTTCCCAAAAATGCCACAAACTAGGTTAGTGCATGGCATGACCTTTGGTTTATCTGTGACCTTGTGGAGACCAACGATGTTAATAGAAAGGATATACAAATCTAGTTGGATTACATGACACATGGTTTAATTATCATCAATATACCTAGCTTACTATACATTAAAATATATGCTATTGTAATGCATGTCACCATATGTTATGGCCTCAAGAATAAATTCAATATCTTTAAAGATGATTGAAGTACCATTCTAAAATAAAAAGTCATCATTCCTAGAGGAACTACTCTTACATGGAGTATACTGACCTATTTGTTCCATTTTGTCAAAACTTAAGGTAGTAATCAAATCCACTTTATAATTTTCTTAAACTTTTAATGTCTGAGAATGGCAGTTGGGACTGCAGTATGTTAACAACTTGAGCCTTGTCAAATTATGAGAGGATAAATATTAGAGAAAGTAAATATGTATAGCTTCAAAATGAAAATAAAAATAGTATTTTTAATGACTAATTTTATTAATACAATAATAATGGTGATCTTGTTTTGTGTCATATTAATGATAATCCTATCAACCTTGCATATGTTTGAAACAACTTCAAACTATTGCTTTTAACAATTAATTGCACTAGAATTCAATTCAATTCAAATTTAATTTGTATTTAATTTATAATCAATTTTAGATTTAAAACTAAAGATTACCACCTTTCAACATGTGGCCACCACCTTATATCCTTATAATTACTTGCATGGTCTGAATATCACTAAGCCTCATAGTTAGCTCAAAATTCAGACACATGGCACCTTTTAATTGCCTCCCAAATTCTCAGAATGTAGTTTTGCATGATAACTCATATGTATCTCACCACATGGTAAATCTCAATTCATAGTGAGCTCTTAGGTGGTGCCTTTTAATTTTCATTGGCCATGGAAATGCCATGCATCACTCTCATGTCTAGTGATAACATTCCTTTCTAGGTGTCTCTCTTGAAAGGCTTTTTGGATAACTATCAATAACTTGGCACTGATCGGATGGCTCGACTAGAGACACGTATCCCTCTTGAAGGTGATACCATGGATTTTGGATAGAAAAGGTACATGAATAACATAATATATGGGTCCACATGTCCTTATCCTATTGATTCTAACTATTGGGTGGTTTCTATGTTGTATTCATATATCCAAGATTTAGGTGACTAGCTTCTAGGTGTCATTTTATCATGTGATTGTAGAATTAAGATATTGAATATTACACCTTATATGCAAGGGCATGATTGAGTACCAAGTGGAATTATTCAATTAGATAATTTTATCTTAGGACTTTAGAAAGCAATTAGGGCTTTATAAGGTTATGATCGGATACCATGTGTCATGCTCTAGTTGGGTTATAGCTCCTTTGTACATTGAAAAGGAGTGATTGAATGACAAGTGGAACATTCCCATTAGGTTGATGGGTTATGGAATTTGTAACTCTTCCTTGGACTTGAAATTACATGAATTGGTTCCAAGTGGAATGATGTGATAGGTCATGGGGTCATGAGACTTTAGAAAATAATATGATCTTTAGAAGGCCATGATAGGGTGCCAAGTGGTAGACTTTAATTAGGTCACTAGATCATGATAATTTTCAAAAACTACAAGATTTGTGATAAATCTTGTAACTTTATGGATAAGTGACTAGTGCATGCAACATTTCCACATGTGAATTTAGGTTGAGTTGGCATCAAGTTCCTTACGAAGGAAAAAGTGTGAAAGTAATACCTTCATGGGTAACTTATAGGTATCTTCTAGGAGATACCTTCAAGGAGAAATCCACTCTTGTGCCTATTAAAAAGTTATCTCCTAGGAGATAACTTGAAGGTGAATTCCACTCTTGTGCATGTTTAAAAGGTATCTCCTAGGGAAAACCTTGAAGGTATTATAAGGGCCTTCAAAATATCACTCAGTAGTGCCTCTCATGTAAAGTAAAATTCCACTTGTTCCTTGAAGGAGAAATCCACTCTTGTTCTTGTTTGAAAGGTAACTCCTAGGAAATACATTTAAGGGGAAATCCACTCTTGTGAATGTTTTAAAGGTATCTCCTAGGAGATACCTTGAAGGTATTACAAAGTCTTTAAAAATGTCATCTAGTAGTGCCTTCCATGGAAAGGAAAATTCCACTTGTTCTTCGAAGGAAAAATCCACTCTTGTGCCTATTTGAAAGGTATCTGCTAAGATATACACTAAAGGGGAAATCTACTCTTGTGGATGTTTGAAAGGTATTTACTAGGAGATACCTTAAAGGTATTACAAGGGCCTTTAAAATATCACCCAATAGTGCCTTCCATGTAATGTAAAATTCAACTTGTTCCCTAAAGGAGAAATCCACTCTTATGATTTTTTAAAAGATATCTCCTAAGAGATACATTAAATGGGAAATCCACTCTTGAGCATGTTTGAAAGGTATTATAAGGGCCTTAAAAATATCATCTAGTATTTATTTACATGTAAAGGAAAATTCCACTTGCTCTTAGAAATCCACTTCTGTGTCTATTTGAAAGGTATCTCCTAGAAGATACCTTGAAGGGGAAATCCACTCTTCTGCATGTTTGAAAAGTATATCCTAGAAGATAGCTTTAAGGTATTATAAGGGACTTTAAAATATGACCCAATATTACCTTCCACATAAAGAAAAATTCCACTTATTCATGTTGAAGGTATTTATTATGAGATACCTTCAACATTCCCTTTAGTCTATGACAATGCCATTCAAAGTATCTCCTAGGATATTATATCAAGGGCCTTGAAATTCCTTAAAGTTACCAATGAAGTTATTACAAGGCCCTTACATTAATCTTGTAGTAGATATATTAAGGGTATTCTCATACATATTAATGGTTTTTTCACATCTAAGACTATCATATCAATCAAGATAAGAAAGAACTCATTCGTAGATTTTTCACACTAAGAATTATTAAATCATACAACCAAATCAATAATAATAATTACAAAAAAATTGTAAATAAAATACACAAACATGTGAGTTGACAACTGAAATTGCTTCTGCTCCTATATATTAAAAATTATCTGACCCTTCAAAAGTGTGGGTTACATGTGTTTAAATAGACTTGGGGAAGGGGTCACCTTATCCTCAAAGTACATGAAAGATAGATTACATGTCATATTTATAACTTTACTTATAAATATGGTCAAAACAATATAGATTTATCTTATAGTTTTTAATTACTTAAGTTAGCCTTTACAAAAATCATGTAATGTGTGCATGTTTACAAAAATGAATACTCAACTTTATAATATGGTTAAATATATAAGAAAATTATAAATATATAAATATACACTAATATAGAAATGTACATAAAAAAACATGGCCCTTCATGGCTATGTTGATGTCTATATGGATGCATGGACTATAGTTGGCATTGTAATTGTGGCTATTGATTTAGAATTGGAAGTGGCAGATTGAGTCTACTTCTTATTTGAATTTATCTCAAGCCAAAATTAATGTGATACATCATGATATTGCAAAATTATGTACAACTTAAAAAAAGGGGGTCTATGCACCTTTCCAACCTATCCTAGTAGCTTTGCATGATCTGGTTTAGTCATCTAGAAGTTGATCATGAAGATCTCAACTTCAATCACCTTCTTCCTAGAAATGTTTAACTTGGATTCTATGTCCTCCAATGGTAGTCATTGTAGACATTTCTTAAAATTGTCTAAAGCCTCCCAAATAAGCTGATCAAAGTTTATTTTATTAATCAAATTCCTTGTAACATCCTTTATTTTGGATAATTTCAAATCATTCAAAATTTGGAGAATGAGAACCTCCTACTCTTGATATTTACAGACCAAATCCCCAATTGTTGTCACCCATTCCTTAGCCTGTTATATACTAATGACCACAAGGTTGAGTGTATTGGAAGCCTCTAATGGCTTCATGAGATCTAGGTGGTTATAAGCCTTATTAGTTGTGTAAACAAATAACATCTTCAATTTAATCTGGTCATATTTCAAAGAATTAAATAATTTATGAGTATTGGCAACATAGGGGGATAATTTATCATGTATAAACTCTAATGCCTCCAAATAATTGTATCACTTTTATGCTATCTCTTGGACCTCAGCTTTAATGCCAACTAGGATATGCATTATCTTCTATTATTATTTTATTTCCTCTAGCTCTAACTCCAGTTCTTATCTAGCCATCTCTCTACCTTTGTGAATTGCCACCACAACATCTTTATATGATTCAACCAGAGATTTGAAGTCCTAATTAAATAGGGATTTCCCCAATTATTTATTTTTTCTTTTGGTAAAAGAAAAGACCTATTATCTCTATTTAAAAATTAATTCCCTACTAACATCATCTTTCATCTTCCTCTTCCTTGCCCTCTGTATACTCCTAGATGGATTATTAAACAATGTTATAATAGATGTGAGTTCTATTATTTTTAAGGTGGGAATTTGAGAGTTCTTAGCCCTTAAATCAATGGCTCATGGAGGAATTATAAATTGGTTGAGGTCTATCTCCTGTGTGGTTTTGACCACAACTTATTCTTCAACTTCGTCAACTAGTTATTGCTTCTTTATTGCCTTGATAATTATATCAGATAAGGCCAAGTAATATTATACCAATCCAAACCTCCATATTGGGGGAGTGGATGGACTATGATAACTTTTTCTTTGTTTTCCTACCCTTGTCTGAGCTAGTAACAATAGTTTCCTAGGATGGAGTGGTGGATGTCATGGGGAGAATGATTTGGGTGGATCACACATGGAGATAGGGAGTGGCTATGTTTATCTTGATCTTCTTCGATACTATTTTTCTTTTTAATGATATAATTGTGGTAGTGACAAAAAGAATACTAGAAGGGGACATGATAGAAGTGGAAGATATATCAAAGGTAGTAGAAGGCAGAGCAATAGTGGTATCATCCTTCTCAATTCTTGGGGTGAGTAAAGGAAAATACATGAAAAAAGAGGTGATTAATGGATCATTAGGACTGGAATAAAAAATTAAACCTTTGTAGTTTTCAACATCAATGAAATTGGCACATATCTAAAAATAGGAATAAAAGAAGAGAGTAAGGAGGTAGTCTCTAAAGGCAAAGCCTTTTTAGCTATTGTGTCTTCTATAGCTGGTACTTTCCCCTTGTTAGCTTTGAGGCTCAAAGCCTTGGCTTTCTCTAACATTGCTTCTTCATCATAATATTCTTCTTCTTTCTCCATTTCTACTTATTTTGGCATTGTAGGAAAGATTTTAGATTGCTCTATTTTAGGACTATCTATGTTGGAAGACTTAGGCTTCCTTTTGTAACAAGTAGAAGTATTATGCTATGAGGAGTATCCTTGCTAAACTAAGGTAGTTTCTTCTTGTGTGATTACCCCTGAAGATGTATACTATTATTCCTAGGGTTAGCCACATGCATTTGAATTTCACTAGGAGATGGGGTATCTTATCATTTCTCTTCCTCATCAGAGGAATATATATTAATGGGGTCTCCTAGAGCTCCCCTAGGATCAAGTTTACTCACCCTTGGTTACTTTTTAATATCTCTCAACTTGAAAATAAGATCCTATAATGGATTTCCTTGATCTTCATACTAATTTTATTGGTTCATCCTTATAAAAGTTTGAGGTTGTCCATCCTGAAAAGAGGGGTATTCTATCATGCAATTCTTTCATAATTATTGAAGGTTCATGTTCAATCACCCTTAAGTGATCCTCCTTCAACCCTTTCCCTATCCAAGACCTCATCATCATTATATACATTCATGAATAAAAAGTCATAATCATAATGCACATGTTGGTAGGGGATACTAAGGCCCTAAATATGTCCTTGGATGTAGTTGTGAGGATCCCAATCCCTATGTGGTATCATGAGAAAATTATAACTCTTTATTTTGCCACCCATGTATCTAAATTAATTTTTCATTGTGTAGACCATCCTCCTAATGACCATATGGTGCCCATAGAATATGTTCTTATTTTTAATTAGGTCCTTCTCAATGCTCCACTAGAGCTTGAAAGCAATATCTTGCTCAACCAATTTATTAGGTAGATATTTTAGAAGGCTCAAAGGATGAACCTTGTGCTTGGTGATCATGATAATAGTGTAGTCAAGATATAGAAAATAATCACCTCTTTTAGATAGTGTCTTCATGATGCTTGATCTGACTCTAGGCATTGGAGATCCATGGATTACTTGCTAGACTTGAGGATAAACATCCTTCGTAATCCTCACCATATTATTTTTATAAACATATATATACAAAAAATTAAAATGATCAAAAATAATATTTTTGATTTAGTTGGTAGATGGGCTTCATTTCTCATCGAGGACTTTATACACTATTCCCATTATAACATCTAAAAGATATGACATCATATAGAAGTGGCCTACCAGAGTGGGAAAATAATCCTTATGAATGATCTATTCACTTATCTAGTAGCTTATAATTTCTCCTAGGGAAAATATTGCATCATTGGTCAGCATTATATGCAACAATGGTACCTAGTCCAAATTAAAGGAATATATGTTAGGAATTTTGTAGAGCTTGTTGAGCAACACCATTCCAATCCACACTACCATCCTAATATTATTGATTGGAGTGGTATTCTTGGATTTGTATTTTATGTTTTCTTTGGGGAGAAGCCATGAATTTAACATGTTTTCCATTGTATTTTCTTCATTCCATGAAACTAGCATGTGTTTGTCAAAATAAGCATCTAGTGCATGTAGTGATAAATATCTCTAAAAATATTATCTAGATATGCACGCCATAATCATTTGGTTATCCACATAGTGAAAAAAATCATCTTTCATAACCTTACCTATAAATAATAATTCTTGAGGAGCTTGATGCATGGGATCACCTTGGGCTTGACCACAACTAAATGCAATCCCCATCTCTTAAGTTATAGCAAGTCTATGATGAATAGTCAATCTAAGGGAGATATTTTTCCATATAGTGAAAATATGTTAAAAATTTGACAACATCCCATAATTCAAATTAGTTCCCATACCTATTGTCAAAAATGGTGGCATCATAGACTATATCCTTGAATTTAGTCGATTCTTTGATAGAAAATGGTGATGGTGGAATTGGTCCCATGAATGCCTTAGAATAATATGCCATTTTAATTATGTGTAGTACTTGTAGTTTGTTTATGTGTTATATGAAAACTTATCCTTTATGATAGTCTCTTGTTTACTTATAATAATCTCATACATAGCTAGGGCTTTTCTTACACAAGATAATAGTCAAGTTCAAATTCATTCAAGAATAATGAAGATAGAAATGGTTTCAAATAATGTATATAGCTTTTAGCATTCAATTCTAGTTCATACATTATAAATTCCCAACATTAACATGTTGCATATTTTTTGCATAGCTGAAATCTTATTAGTTTAGTTGGTGGGTATCCTTAGCAAGTATCAAAAATTATTTTGCTTATTGGCTAAGTATAGTTCGCTTTTGGTTGTCAAGAATTCAAAATTACGTTTCATGTTGTGATCAATCCTATAAAATATATGAACAAATCTTTCAAACATAAAGTCAAATACAAAAAACTAGAAGATCAATATTCGATAAAAGATAAGTCATTCAAAACATTTATTCAGACAAAATGTCTGATGTGAAAAATCCAAAAAAAATTTGAACAAAAATTTTGAAGACCAAAAGTACCAAATAAAAATTCTAAAGACCAAAATCTATTGGATTAAATGTCTGAATAAAAAACCCAAAGAAAAAATAGAATAAGAAGGCCCGAGCAAAATGTCCAAAAGCCAAATCCTAAACAACATCCCTTAAATAAAACAATGTCCTAAAAATCTCTTTTAAGTTATCACCCAATAGTGCCTTCAGGGTCAATAAAATTTCCACTCGTGTGCATTTTGAAGGTGTCTCCTAGGAGATACTTTAAAATTCAGTTCAATTAATGACAATGCCCTTAGAATTATCCCCTAGGATATCCTTTTTAAGGGCCTTGTATTTCCTTGAAGATATGGCAATGCTCTTGAGTGTAATTATTTTTTAATAAAAAATGATGCAATGATGGATTTATTTGTTTAACTCTCTCTTTATGATCATATGAGGTTTCTAATTTTGATGGGTTTCACATTGAATCTTGGAATTAAGACACCTCTACCCCTCGATAATATCTACAAAAAACCTTATACCCAATAATCAATGTATTGTTAACTACCTTCTTTAAT
The DNA here is from genome assembly GCA_037957365.1 of Torreya grandis. Lineage (NCBI taxonomy): Eukaryota > Viridiplantae > Streptophyta > Pinopsida > Cupressales > Taxaceae > Torreya > Torreya grandis. The sequence continues at coordinate 264,225 of JARHVA010005994.1, forward strand.
TGAAACACCTATTTACTCATTGAATCCTTTCTACACCACAATAATTATGGGTAGGTTCAACCTCGAGGCATCTACTAGGAGATTCCTTCAAGGTCTTTGTAATACATTAATGGGTGACTTGAAATTATCTCTTTGAGGGTAATATGAAGGTATCTTAATGGCTGACTTGAAATTATCTCCTTCATAATTTTTCACTCTGAGAAGTTTTCAAAATAGGAGGAAGGGTAGAGAAAAAAATAAAGTCTCTATGGTATCATTATTTAAATTTAAATATGGATTCTCTATGTACAATTATTTTTAGAACCAATGTTTATTGTGAGTTGTTGTACACACACATACAAAAACAATCAAGCAGTTTGGAAAACATTGATATAGGAAAACTTAGAGATCTAGGCCAAAGGTTTCTCCTAGGAGATATCTCGAAGGAGAAATACATTATTTTTCCTATTTGAAAGGTATCTCATTGAAACCTTTATATATCTCAATATCACTGGGCAAGTTTATCCTTGAGGTATCCACTAGGAGATTCCTTCCTGGGTAACTTGAAGGTATCTCCTAGGAGATACCTTCAAGATATTACAAACCTCAATAACACTAGATAATTTTAATCTCAAGGTATCCAATAGGATTTTCCTTCAACGGCCTTGTAATACCTTCATGGGTAACTTGAAGGTATCTCCTAAGAGATACCTTGATGCTATTAAAAGGACCTTCAAGGTAAAGGAAAATTTCACTTGTTTAACAAGGTAATTATTCATATCTAAAACTATTAATGTAATAAGGAAATTTATTAAAAGTGCATGTGTGTAAGACCTAAAATGCATGGTCTTATGTTTGTTCTGTCATCACCAATGCACAATCTTCTAAGTATTAGAAGGCCCTTCAAGTTATCATGTTATCACCCAATAGTGTTCTTAAGGTGAACAAAAGTTCTACTAGGACATACATTCCACACCCTTTTAAATGTGTGACACCACCCTTCGAGGTGTCTACTAGGAGATTCCTTTAAGGTCCTCGAAATACACTTATAATACCATCATGTTTAAATATAAGGTATCTCCTATGAGATGCCTTGTAAGAGAAATTCACTAGTGTGCATGATTGAAAGGTATCTCCTAAGAGATACCTTAAAGGATAGGATTTTTCATACATATTAGAAACATAATTCCCTGTCATCTTTCTCCTTTGAAACAAACATTTTTCGATTCATTTGATCATCAGATTATATTCACTGGTGCACATACAATTTATTTTTGATTTGGTCATACATTATTAGTTCAAGTGCAAGTCAATATATATATTAAAAAAATTTAATATGTATTTTCTATTTTAGTTTAGAAATATAATTTGTTTATATACAATTAATCATTACTTAATCACAAAACATTTCATGAACCAATGCAATATGTAACTTGAATTTTACACAAGATCAATATTTAAATTATTTCAATTTATTTGTAGAATGTCTTCAGGTGAGAAAGGAATTACCACACTTAAAAGTCAAAAGAAGGCCTTACTCTAAGATAATTTGGATATATTATTGTTTAAAATTACAAAACTAAAATTAAATCCACGTCACCGTCCTCCATTTTATGGTGGTGAAAAAATTCCTCTTCCTGATTGGTATTTTGAGTTATTTAGTCTATCAGATATGCATGCAGATATATAATTGTTTAGCACTACATTAGGAAAATAATCTTATATTATTGGAATAATCCTTGCCTATGATAAGGATGAACTTGAAAATTCCCTTCAATTCTAATAAATTTACACCCAGTAAAATGGAATTGACAAATTTTTTTTTCTTTTTTGTGAAACATTTGGGTTTCATTTGAATAGCTATGATAACCTTCAAATGTCTAGGTTGATAGATAGATATAATTTGGTTATTAGAATACAAAATATGCTGAAATAAAAACATGAACAAGGGGTAAAAACTTATACTTTCCATCATGTAAATATATATTTAAGATACCATGCAGTCATGACAGAAAAAACATTGAAGAAAACAAGACAAGCAAGGGCAACATATTTGTATGAAGATTGGAAAGAGGATATACAAGTACTCACACCAGTGGATAAAAATAAGATGAAAAAAGGTTGGTACACTTTTTTTGACACAAAATTATGATTAGACACATAGTGAATTCTCTACATGGTATATTTCCTCTAGTAATTATGCCATGAACATTCTTATAGAGCTCTATGAATTTGAGAATGTTAATATCAAAATAAGAAATTTGAATGAAAGATGGGTGAAGGATATAATTAATTCATTTTTAAAACATAATGAGTTTTTTATGAATGATGCTTTGCTAATTCCTTTTGATCTAAGCAACCCTTAATTTATTATAGAATCAAAAGAAGTCCTATAAGATATGATGGAGAAAAAAATTGGAAGGTTAAAAATTATAGGTGGTTAACACATAATTACAACATAATAAAGAATTATTTTAGAGAATAAATATAGTTCACTATCATTGAGATATAAATTTTCTATTAGAAGGGAAATATTTTTGAAAACTTGTACTCCATTCCATATTGTGCACAAAATATGTAACCAATATAATGAATCTATTGAAACAATTTATAAGGCTTCATTTTTTGAAATATTTTGATCTGTACATAAAATTATCTAAATGAGAGTTTGGAATAATCTTGAAATATGGGAAGAAATATGGAATAAATACATGAACAAGATAGACAGATGTTCACACAATGAATTGTTCAACACAATAACTACAGGAGAGAAAATGCCTTCTTTTCATGGAACATCTCATTTAAGATTATTTCGATAAGGCACTTGAATTTTTTGAAAGTGGTACTTTACTTGGTTCAAATAAACAAGATTTAAATATGATGGGTATGAAATTACTTAGAAATATTTAAAAGATTTTAGACAAACAAAAAAAAGAAATAGTAGATTTATTGAAAAAAGGGTTTATTTCCTTCTTGAAAACCCCTGGGTACAACAACATGGATACTTGGTGCAAAAAGGTGAAGATAAAAAGTAAAATATTATTAAAAAATTTAGATTATTTTAGTAACCATGATTTGATACTGGCACCAATTAAAACAATCACACCTGAAGAAGTAATGGAGCATTATACAATTTCTATGAAAAGGTTTGATGATTTGTGTGTCTTTAATGAAGGTATTTTAAAAAATAAAAAAGTTTGGGAAATATTATCTCAAGAATCATTAAACATAATGAAAAAATATCTACATAGTGATGGAGGTTGGCTTATCGATATAGATAAAAATATATTGAGCTTCTATTACGGCCCCCATGTCTTTGGCCATCCATTTTAGAAGATTTCAGTGAAATGTTCATCATTCATGTGAAAATCAATTTGATAATTATTGATCTTTTGAATCTCATTGTAGTTTTTGAGTGATAAAATATTCACCTATTTCTTCAATCATTTATTGATAAATTTATTATTATGGCCTTTAATGTATTCCTCAAACAAAAACTAGAGCATTTTTCTAGCATTCAGACCTCTTTCAAGAATCTGCATGTTGGTGATTTCCATTACATGAAATAAATGGGTGTCATACTATGGGGTTTAGATAGTGATCGATTCAATTGGAGTCATATTATAGGTATTAATTTTGCCCAGGATCCCACTAATTCTTATCTTCAAATTTTCGTCTTCCATTCGCAACAAAGTAAATTAGAAGAAGGTTTTGACATCAACAAAGATGCACTAACATTTCAAATGATTTATTCACACAAAATATGAAGGTCATTCAAAAATTAACTAGATAACTTATTTTTGGAGAGACTTATCTCTACTTTCAACAATTTAGATACATGTGAAGTGCTAAGGATATATATAGGAGCTGGATTGGTGTGTGCTTCTACACAATTGTAAAGAAATTTATCCTACATTATAGAAATTGAAGAACAAACAATTTTTAATGTTCAATTTCAAAAAAAATTGAAAAATTTAGAGAAACCAATATAATAACAATCACTTCATTTAGTACCAATTGCATAATATTTTTAATTTATTTATAAGCATGTTTCTTTTTCAAAATATAACATCTTAACAATATTTTGGTGTGTATGTTTTATTTTTAAAACCTAATATCTCAGTAATATTTCAATGTGTAACACTAATGGCATTGCATGCAAGTAAAGAAACAATAATAATAAAAAATCATATCAATAAACATGGCACATTACAAGTTAAAGAAGGTAATATAAGATCATGCATATTTTTTCAATTATATAATTTTTTATTTATTAGATATATATAATATTGACAATTTTTATTCATGTGTTTATGTCTCAATTTAAAAAGTTCATAATGCATCTCTAGAAATTTGTGTCTCCAACACAACAACCCATGACAAAGTTTTGTAGGTTGTTTCCTCCATGAAAACAACACAAGGTAAAACTCTACAACAAGACACATTTTTAAAATAAAAAAATCAAATCAATTAATGATGAGAATTTTTAGTTACTATATTATATAATAACTTTCATGGAATAAAGATTCAAAGGTTCAATGAAAGAGTGCACCCATACAAACTACAAAAATAAAATAAAATGTGAAAACCCCTTTCAATAAATGTGTAATTATACAATTTCATATAATTCGAGACTATATTGATTATCTTTATTTATTTAAACACATTACTATCAAATTTTCTTCATGGATAGGAGATAGTAGAAGATAATAAAATATAGACTTACACTAGCTTAGGATTTGTAAGTGTGGGTTAATTTTATTGTTATCTAGACTTGAATGTGGTTGCATTTACCCATTAAAATATTGTTTACATATTTAATTTACCCATTAAAATATTGTTTACATATTTAATTTACCCATTAAAATGTTGTTTACATGTTTAATTTGCCCAGTTTAAAATAAGACAATATGCGTTATACTATGTCTTCAATATAATAAATTTTGATGTAGAGAATTCATGTGATCTTTATCAATAAAAAACAATAAAGTATATTGCGCTAGAAACAATTATATTGCTATTGATTTAAATAATTTTAAATTAGATGTGTCTTATTAGAAGTATATAAGGGGGTTCAACTATTATGGTGTATATTCATTTGAAATTTGTGATAGCAAACTTTAGATTAGAAGATTAGATCATATTTTGTTTGTTGTGATGGGTTGTATAAATATATAAATATTTATTAGTATGCATAAGAATAGTTGATACTTTCATTACTATAAGAATATGAATATTGGCTGATCAATATTAAATTTATATCAACATCTATGAGAAATGAGTTATGGTAAAATGGGATTATTTCAGTGTATGATAAAGCTATGGTCAAATTATAAAGATTCTATATATATATATATATATATATGTGTGTGTGTGTGTGTGTGTGTGTGTGTACATATATATATACATATATATATGTGTGTGTGTGTGTGTGTGTGTACATATATATATACATACATATACATATATATATACATATACATATACATATATATATATATATATATATATATATATGTATATGTATATGTATATATATATATATATGTATATATATATATATATATGTATATGTATATGTATATATATATATATATGTATATATATATATATATATATATATATATATGTATATGTATATATATATATATATATATATATGTATATGTATATATATATATATATATGTATATGTATATGTATATATATATATATACATATACATATACATATACATATATATATATATATACATATACATATATATATATATATACATATACATATACATATACATATACATATATATATATATATATATATATATATACATATATATATATATGTTATAACATTGGAAATAGAAATGGTGCATCTGTGTATAATGAGTATAGTTACATGTGCCTAAACATGTATTAATTTTTATATGTGTTTATATGGATCTTTGTAAAATTTAAGTAAATTCAAATAAAAAATGCATCAAATGAAATGCATTATGTTTTTATGTTATAATATGAAATGGAAATCAAAAGCCCATCAACGACCAATCTATTAGCATGTAAAATATTTTCCGAGAAAAGTTTCATGTTATATTGCTTATAATATAATATTTTTAATAAATGACTCATTTATTTTTTAATAAATTATAGACATTTCAAAGGAGGAGCTAAAACCGACTTCTAAAAAACTAATGATTTTAGGGTTGGATGACTTATTATTTATTGTGCACAAAACAAAATATATGAAAATAAATGATACAAAAAAAGAAGATTATAAAATAGAAAATATGTCATACTACATTTGAGCACTGTAGTCTTTTTCTCACATTGACATTTGGTCAATGATAGAGAAAAATCATTTGAGGCTACTCATTCAAGCCATGGGTTACACAAGTTAGAATTTCATGTTTGTTAGGGGGAAAATATATTCTAAGCCCTTAATTAAAACACAAAGAAATTGGATGAACTTATTTTTAAAGGGACCTTTAGATATGATTTTTTAATTGCTAACATGTTGTTCATTGATTGTAATTCTCATAATTGTGTTACAATTAAAGAATTAAAAATGAGTTATGTTACATCAATAAGATATAATAGAAATGGATGTCATAAATACGAAAAATATTGGAGAATAAAAATGACATCTATCATCACAATCTTGGGAGAAAACAAAAAATCCATGCTAGCAGCTATGAAACAGTGTTTAGAAATATGTAACTTTACCATATTATGATTCTTTCAAGTGTATTTATTGATTGTAAACTATAATTATAGTAATAAAAATTATTATCAATTTCAAACAAATAAATTCTAAATTATTTCAAATGTAGTTCAATTTATTTCAAATTAATCGATTCTAATTTAGAATTACTTGGATCTGGTTAAGTGCAATTTGATTTATAGTTGGATATTCCTTGCCAAGTATTAAATCTAATACCCTTACAAGTGGATACTCCATCAATTTATCTTGAAATTTTCTAAGTTGATCCATTAGTATATTGACACATGTTAATGAAGATCTTCGTAATGAACACCAAACAATTCTTAAGATATTTTATTAAGTAGATGAACTATTTGATTATTATGTTTTCATCCATAATTTGGTAAGTCAAATGGTACCACATGTCCCAACAATGAAAGATAATTTAAAGGATCAGTGATCAGTTTGAAGGCCCAAAAGGGTACCACAAGATCAAAATAGTCCAAACTATTCAAAATGATATACTCCCAAATGGTTTGAAATAATTCAATTTATTTAGAATATAGAAAATATATTTAATGGAAAAAATATTTTCCACTTCACTTTAATTGGTTTAAGTTCAAATTATTTAAAATAGCCCAATTTAATCGAGATGATCTATGCTTAAATGGTTTGAAACAGTCCAATTTATCTAGAATATACAAGATTTATTTTTGGATAAAATCTTCTTCACTTCACCTTATATGTATAAGTCTAAATTATTCAAAATAACCCAATTTATTAAAAATGATCTATGCTAAAATTCTTTGAAATATTCCAATTTATTTTAAATATAGAAAAATTATTTTTGGAGAAACTTTAGTGGTATAAGACCATATTATTTTAAATAGACCAATTTATTTGAAATTATCTATGCCCAAATGGTTTGAAATAGTCCAATATATTTGGAATATATAAAAATTATTTTTGGAGAAAATTTTGTCCACTCCATTTTAGTGGGTATAAGTCTAAAGTTTCAAAATAGACTAATTCATATGAAATGATCTATACCCAAATGGTTTGAAACAGTCCAATTTATTTGAAATATAAGCAAATTATTTTTGGAGAATTTTTTTTTCCACTCCACTTTAGTAGGTATAAGTCTAAATTATTTGAAATAGTCCTTTGAGTATATATCTCTTTTGCATAGTTTAGTCTTGTTCACATTTATTTCATTTTGTCAATTCCAATTGTTTTCTTTCAATTTCCTATTTTTAAATTTGATTTCAACACATGATTTATTATATATATTTATCAAAATTAAGATTAATCCAACATAGTTAAATCAATTGAAAATTAAAGATTTGGTGAACCCAACAATTTATCAAACCTTGTCTGAACACTAAGTTTTCCTTAAGGTTCTAACCTTCCAGGGTTTAAAATTTATTATTTTTCATAAAGTATTATTGATTTTCATTTTGATTTCATTTATCCTCTCTATATAATTTTTGTATGACCCCTAATAAACATGACTCTAATACTCATTTAAGGTGAATTATCAGATATATAATTCTCCCATTCTACATAATCAACTCAAAATGGATTTACCAATGCATAGGTCAGTTTATCTTTTGATGATCAAATTGATAATGAATTTTTTAAATAATAAAATTAAAATGGACAAGATAACCAAACTTTAAAATATAATAAAAAAGATAATAATGCCCAAGATACCCATGACTCAAATAGGATTCATCATGATGCATTTAATTAGGTAGATCCATAACAAGTTCAATGTTTAACTTTATTTTGGCGTGGCCTCTACAAAATACCAAAATATATAACTAAGTTAATTCATGTCATTTTATCTTCTCAATAAACCCAAAAATATAAAATATATACTCTTAATGCACAATAAGATCCCATCTTTCATATTGAAAATCCTACAATCAATGTTGCTACTACTACAATTGATATTACTATTTGACCTACATGTTTAGGCTTAGGGAAAACACACAAGATACGCAAAATTTACTTACCTATGCATAAAAAAGTAACTAATTAAGCTCATTTGATCAACATTCATACTACATCACATACCTCATCTAATATACATTCCCTCTAGTAAGTAGTTGTATTTATGTAATCCCAGGTGTTATGATTAGAACAAAGTATTAAAATGGATGGTCATTCATTAGATTATAATGTTTTACTTCATAATAATTTATCACATGACATTGCCTCACATCCTTTACCTATTATATTCATATCTCCAAAGCTTCTTTTGTAGGAATGAAAATGAAATTTAGACCAATAGCTCTTATCTTTAAACTCAACATGTTTGGATTATGCCTTAAATGAAAAGCTCATAACTAAAAGTTTTCAGAGAATTATAAAATTTTATGCTTTGTGTTCATTTATTGAATTACCATCTAAATATGTGAAAGAATTTAATCCATTATCCAATTATTTTATAAACAAAATTTCTATCAACATAGATGAAAAACTTTCTTATGCACAAATTTCAAGTATTAGACAAGAGTCTAATAAACATATCAGTGACTATGTGTATTTTTATAAGACTATGGTTGAAAACATGACTAACACATTGGAAGATAATGAGTAAAATATGTTTTCAAATAAATTTTATAGGCATAATTACATGATTCAATCATATTCAATAAATTTAATTCTTGTGAATAACTTTGTAATACTATAAGAGATAAAATAGTCAAGCTTCTTGGTTTGAATAATATCAAGTATAAACCAACAACCAATTAAATATCTACAAAAAAAATTCAAATCAAACCATCCTATAAAGTCAAATGTTAATGTGAAAGTCAATATTATTTCTTAACTTGTTAATAAAATTATTTTATGCGGGAAACCAAAAAATAAAGTTACTACATTAGCTAAACCACCTCATAAATTATTGCAAATAACACTTGAATACAATATTATTAATTTATGTTCTAAGTGCGAGATTGATATGAAAAACCTATGAAGTAAGTTATTTAACAATAATGCCTTTCGAATTATCGTCGATGTAATTATCATTCTATAAATCAATGTTTCAAATTTAAACATCACATTCATGTATTAATTAATAACAATTTCATTGAATTTAATACTCCTATAGATGAACACAAGTCTAAAAAACATTTTTGTGACCAACACCCCCATTTTTCAATTTTTAAAATGATGACCCACATTAGCCTGAGAATTTCATGTCGATGTCTTATTTTGATAAAGTAAGTACATATTCAAGCTATGATATATTACCCTAGATTTAAGTCAAAACAAAAATTGCTACTATATAATTATTATGAATCCCTACCTTTTAAATCTAGGCATTTATCAAAACAAGGTTTTGATTATATTTTATATCATCTGAGCTAACTAGGTATTTGTCAAAATATGATTCATATTTTACAAGTTATATTACCTTTACTAGTTTTCACCACTTTTTTACACATGTATCTTTAGAACTTAAACAATCATCAAATCCAAGAGTGGAAAAACATTATAAGTATTCAAATAGGCTATGTAGATTAGATTGTGCCACATGTCACTATCTATTTTATTTATAGTTAGATCTTCAAAGTTCTAAGTCTATTTTAAATAATGGGATGTATAGCCACCAATATCTCAATACCATTTATCCATAGCCTATAAAAAATAGCTTATAAGATTATTATTCATTTGGGCACCCAAATATGTGATAAAAGTCCACATGTCATCATACTACTTACTCAAAGTTTATAAAAATCACTAAGGTAGATGGTCTTCCTAACTATTAGAGTTAGAAAAATCATGCCACACATATCAATCATGCTCACTCCCTCCCTAAAAATTAATAAAATAATTCATATATCTCCCAGAGCAAGTAAATAAGTGAGACCCATTCATGTGTCATCATCCCACTTACCCATAGTGAATCAAAGTATTCACCCCGAATGGCCATCAAGATAAGTGAGGACCATCATCATGTTACCATCCCATTCATCATGAATAATATCTAAAGATACAAAGTATAAATCCATTTGAGCATCTAGATAATCAAGGATGATACATGTGTCACCATCGCACTCATCTATTACTAACAAGCATATGTATATAGTGCAAAGACCCCAATCATATTTCTAATAGAGATTAATCAATGTGTTGATATCCTACTTATATACAACTAACATTCAATTTCATAAATCATGAAGCCAAGTAATTGAGCAGATAGATGAGATCAGTCCACTTGTCTACATCTTATCGAGTTAATATACATGGCCAAGGACATATAAATTGATTCTAATCGATTAAGTGATAATAGGCAATGCATCATATTAAAAATAAGCTAAGACAAATAAATCATGATCAATGACTACATCAAGCTAACTAGGCAATAAAAAGCCACAACAAAGTTCTACATGGAAAGCAACCCCATTAAAGATGAAATCATGAAAATAAACATTAAAACATGATAGATAAGTAATGAATCTATTGATTTCAATTAATTATTAAAAATGGAATATTTGGGAAACGAATGTTCAAGCCCAAGTAAATCAACTACATACTTGGTCCCAAAGTGCAAGAGGAAAATATATTTTATACTTGCTATAAAAAAAATTGCTATTAGAGATCTCTTGTAATTAAAGGACTAAGCTTTTACACTTCACATAATTCTTTAGAAGAATTAAAATAGAAACTTTAATAAGTAATAACATCCATCCATGTTCAATTATGGTAGTACCACCGAGTATACAAATATTATATTTAATCTTTTTGTATTTAAAGATAAAATTCAACATTATACAATAATATGGCTAGATGTGGATGTAGTAAAACCATACGAGGAAGATGACCAATTGTCTCCATAAGATCGAGAATACATGGATGACTTATTGGAAATTGGGAGGATGGTACTACATTATAAAAACACCAAAGTAGATGTATTCTCCTATATATATGCATTTATTAATTAATTTTTGGCTAGAGATTTCACTAAGAACATTATCCACCATATCAATATCCCTACCCCTATGGATTACATGTATGGAAAGGATTTTTAAACATATTATCAACTCCCAACACCTGATATGACCCATAATTAGTTAGTTGTAGATGGTTGGTTTTACTGATAACAATTTCAAGGATTTGTTAAGGATATAGGAAGAATACCCAAACAATTTTATTAGTAATTAAGATCAACAATTCTCCAGTTACTATATTTAGACCTGAAATTCAAATAGTTATGGCCTTATTGAATATATTATATGGTTTTACTCATATCAATTATGCCATGGAAATTTGGGTACCTCTTCTGGACATTATTATTAATACCAAAGAATGCCTTGTCTATGAAAGATCATTAGCTTCAATCTCAAATGTCAGATGAGCAGTTATGAGAATAAGACTAATGGGTATTTTTATATCATGTCATATCTACTAGGTGTAGTCATGACTACTATCACTCCTCATTAAGAAGAACCATCATGGATTACTCTAGCTCAAATTCATGTAAGTACCAAGAGATCTTATTTGGTATAATGACATCTCAAAATGCAAGGTTTGGTTTTAAAATTTACAAATAAATAATATAGGACTATTCATATTCCCATAGATATAAGGATTATAAGTGTATATATATCACAAGGGTAGATAATCTCTACACCTATTTTTTAGATTTTATTACAGGTTATAACTTATAGTTTTAAGGCAAAAGTGGAGAGCACCATGCAACTGTATAAGCCCTTATTACATACCATAAATGACATATGAAAAAGGAAAATCCTAGAACAAAATGAGAGGTGAGACATAATTCATCACATTAATCATAGTAGCTATAAAGTTAATGAACATATAGTAAAATTGATCACATTTTCTATAGATAAGGTTGTATCAATAGAGACACGAAATGCCTCTTATAGATATTCGATGGATATAAATAATAAAATGATGGAAAAAAATTTATTTTTATTAAAAAGGTACATCATTGATTTTGAGACTATTGAGTTGTATTTTACACCACAAATGGGTGAATCTAAAAGGTTAAAAGGACAAGGAAAGTTGAAAAGTTAAGTAGGAAAATTATCATCTCAATATCAACCTTTTGCATATAAAAATCAACCTTCTACAACTAAGTATATGTTCCAAGTATATGATATAATATATACTCCAACAGAAGTAGTATATAATATTGTACCTCTAGTACCACCTTCAATAATGGTTGCCACCTCAATTCAAAATGTAGTTATAATGGTTATGCATGATACTTTAGTAGGAGATTCCATGATGACACTATAATTATTTTGTCTAAAAATTGTACTAGATGTTCTAATTGAGACATCATTCAAGTTTTGATATATTTTTATTATCTACGACATATTCTATCAAAAAGGATTGTGTGTCTAAATTTGGAATGTATTTAATACAATGTATTCGATTACAACTTCCATGACTTTTAACATACAATCCTAATTTAGACATTGTAAAATTAGGTTGAACTTTGAGTATGAGGTGTCCCCATCCCAAACCATAAGTACATGTTTTATCCTCATTCTTAAAGCAGGAGAAATTTTGTAATTAATAAAATCTAGGAAAGTTTTCAATTGTTTTATTCATTTGTGTTAAAGTATTGTCTATTCTAATTTTATATGTCTTATGAGTAATTTACATTAAGTAATTAAAGTATGTATTAAATTTCGTGAATGTCTATTTTCAATTATGTAGATTAGAAAAAAAATGTTATTTTGAGTGATCATTATTTATAGATCATGCATATGACTAATTAGAGACATAAAATGTGTTATGCAATCTAGTTTAATAATATATTTGATTATAGTCAATGATTATATTGTTAGTATTTCATATTATCATTAAATATGTCTATGTGTATATTTTGCTAAAAGTAAATTACATTGACTATTAGTTCTTAAAATTTGCCTAACCTAGGATAGAAAAAGTCTTACTTGGATAGGTTTAGACCTCAGTTAGTTCAAATACCACCTTCTTTTCTAACTTACCCTTCCATTATTTTTATATATTTTTTGGGATAAATTAACATTATGTTATATCCACCCATCCATCTCAAATAGAATCTAGACATTTGCCATAGTTCAACCATCTATGGTTAATAACCACTTAATTCACCATTGTTCCACTATGTGTTTATTATTATAACTAAGACCCAAAATTCATGTCTTGGATTGAATATTTAAAACATCATAATATTATATTGACCTTCCCATAATAACTATTGGTGTGCATAAAACCCATATAACTAGGATTTATCTAGATCTAGAAGGAGCCCCCCTAATCTCTAATTGCTAAGATTCACCTAAGTTAAGTATACTAGATCCCCTAGTAATATTAAAAAGAACCAATTATTACTTTTATCTACTATTGTTTGTACATATATAGGTTCATCAAAGACAAAGATTACATGAAGGTGTCCTTAGGATAGCTATCACCTAGCCAAATTGAAAAACCTAAGGGAACTAACATCGATGCTTCACTATTTCTTGGTTAGTTTGTTCAACCATCATCATATTTGGCATTGTACATGATCTACCTAGGAATATAGAGAAGTTCCTTCCTTTGTTGTCTCCTTCTTGGGAATGGATTGTAGAGGAACACATGAAAGCCTTAAAATTTGATTTAGGATTTCTAAACATAGTTGATGAGGATGTTATATGTAGGCTATTCCCTTTTAACCTATAAGATGATACCCATGATTAGTTTCTTAACCTCCAAAAAAATTCAATCACACCATGTAATGAATGTAGTGAAAATTGTATTTCACAATGTGGATAAGTTGCCATTTTCTAGGATAATATATCAGCATTTTTATAGCATGAAAAGGCAACCTAATGAGCCAATTATAGAATTTAATGCAAGATTTTAAAATCTCTACAACTATGATGCTACTACATATAGACCTAGTAATACCTTAAAACTTGAACTAAATAAAAATATCATAGATCCTATGACTACAATAATCTCGAATAAATCTCTGAATACCAATAATTTAATAGATGGCTATGTTGAATCTAATAACATTGAAAAGTACATAAATCATAAATTGTAAGCCATACCAAATATTTATCCAAATTTATCGATCTTGAATCCTATTCCAAACACCAATCATAATGTCATAGCAAAAAATAAGAACCATGTTTTCATTCATTTTCCTCTCATGTTTCACCAAATCAAAAGGTATGTTTTCTAAACAAGCCTACACATGTATTTAATCAAAATGATCAAAATAAAGATTTGGTCCTAGTTAATTCCTCTACCATTTAGGGGACAACTTATAATTCCACCAAAATAGAATTGGATTCCATTGAATAGATAATAAAAAAAACTTAAAAATGACTCCTAAGCATTCAAAAATATATAGGACTATAGGAGAAACAAGTAATAGAAAATTTTCATTCCAAAGATATAATATACCATCAAATAGGTCAGGCAATAATTGATATGCTTAGCCCAATAAAATTCCTACAATGAATATTTGTGAGGTAGCCTTACCTAACTAGTGTAGTGTCCATTGCATTTTCGGCCATGACAAAGTAGATTGTATAAAGATTTTTACCACTTTTGAGATATTTCAAAAGGAAATGGAAAGTTATGAGGTGGTCCCAAAAAACTAAGATTCATATACAACTAGTGCCCCTAGTATGTATAATACAACCATGGTATTTAAGACCCTTGATTTTTCTATTCCTAGTTGAGGATTCAAGATTTTCAAGATTTTCAACAATTGCGTAGGAAGAAATAGAATCCAAGAAATAATAATTAATATCCTATCATAAAATTTTACACCTCCAAAAAATAATGCAACATCTCACCCTAATATAAATAATTATTACAATCCACCTCCTTCTATAGGGAATGATCAACAATATAAATCTTATTCACACACTAGAAGTGGACATAATATAATTGAAGATATCATGAAAAGTAAGGCCAATATTACTCTATATGAGTTATATTTTATTACAAAATGAAGGGATATTTTTCTCAATGTTTTGATTAGTAAGCCATCTATCGACAAATAAAAAGCCACAAGGGTAAATATGGTTGTGTACAAGAATAAACCTAAAGTCCCAAATTTTTTCTTGACTATCATAATATTCAAAAATAATGTGCATATTTACTTAGTTGGCTCATGTGCTTCATCTAAAGTAATAGTCACAAGAATATGTAAAAGGCTAGGGTTGACTCTAATTAAGCCCAAAAGCGTAGTCTTAAAGTTGGAAAAATATTTAGTCCTAGTTGTTGGATATCTATTAAATGTCCACATATAGCTTGCCTCTAATTTAGGTTTCTAAAATTATATTGGCATTCTTTTATCTGACATTCTTGAGGCTTATGGTTTACTCCTAAGTTGTGAATAGTTAAAAATATTGAATGGATATATGGCCACTAAATTTTCACATATGTAGCACCCTAGAAAGGAGTATCCAATAATATCATAGTTAATAGAGAACCAAAATGAAGCATATGATCATATAGTACAATGCTAAAAATGAAATAATAGAATTTGATTCATCACACGTAGGGGTTTACACTTTCATAACTAAAGCTGAGAACCATGAATGAGAATTTGAAGGTCCTTCATAGTTTTACACCTTAAATTTCAATGGTGATCAGTCCAAATAGGACTCTAGTGTGGGCATAACATTTATTAATATTAATCAGAGGTAATTTATTTCTAATTTTTTATTACAATTCTCATGATCTAATAACTATGTAGAATATGAATCATTAATTTTGGGGCTCCAATTTTCATTGAAATAAAATGTTAAGTAGTTTTTATGTTTGGAAACATATAGATAATTTTTAACCAAATATGTATTTTTTATCAGTGAAAAATATAATATATCAATAACTATAAACATATAGACTAGGATTTGATTGAATCATTAGAATTCTTCAACATAAAATTACTCCATAGAGAGCAGAATAAAAAAATTGATTCCTTAGCAACATCTATAGCCAATCTAGCCCCACTTCAATAATAACAACTTAAGAATTTAACTATATAATTGATGTCATGTCCTTTAGTTTGTGATGATGTTGACCACTTTTAAGTTTTTGATGATGATTAATAGATCATTCAACTTCTGCTAAAATTTTGTGACTTTGAGTTTTAAATTATTAACGAAAAGCATTTCAGCCCAATGAAGAAATAAGATAGAAAAAATGATGGAATCTTAAAATTAAAATAAAAAAGATAAAGAAAGGGATGTTTTCCTTGGAATTACCCTTTGACTTGGACCACCAAAGCTGGAAATAAATATAGTCTAATACCAATGAGTTTGATTGTGCCAATGTGAATCTAGGAATAAATGAAACAAGAGAATCAAAGGTTGAGGAATTTATTGACTGATTATAAGGATTTGATTTCATGGACTAATGAGGACCTAAATATTTTATCCCAGTGTGATCACACATAATATACCATTTAAATAAGAGCATAATCCTTTTAGGTAGAGACAAACACCAATCAACCCTAGTCTAGATCCTCTTATTTGGGAAATAAGTCTAAAATTGTTAAATGCTAAAATTATATTTTCCACCATGCATTCTACTTGGATAAACAATCTATTCCTTGTATGAAATAAATGTTTGGGATTATATTTTACACTGTGTAAGTTTGGGTATTTATCGAGAGGTAAATAGTAATTGGATAGTTAGTTTGTTAGTTATTAGAATATTATTATAAACAATATTATGATAATAGATAGGAATATATTTGTTGAGATATATTGTTATGAATTATAATAATATATTGTATTTAGTGTCTTGCATAATCATAGGGATATTGGGTGAGATACCATTGGAGAGATGTTCTCCATAGATATAGGAATAATGTTCTTATATAAATATGTGTCTTGAATGATTTATTATTAAAGTCTGTGTGTAAGAATAATATATTATTAGTGTTTGAAATTATTTCATGTGTTTAGCTCTATTGTTTTTCCTTTTTTTCACATATCTTTTATGTTAATATTATATTGATATAAACCAATCTCATCATGTGGTATAAGAATAAAATGAGATATTGAGAGCTTGTAGGGGAATAATTGATGTAATTCATGGATTCCCTTGTAGATGTGATTTTGTAATCACCAAGTGTTTAATATTAGTGTAGAATTATGTTAATTTTACTGCATTGAAAGTTATGTTCGTGTACCTGTTATCTCTAACATCTCAAACATTCTAACATAGTCTTATCAAATGAGGCATATATATCTCTATTATATGGTTCTATTTTGAGATTTGAATCTGTTAAAAAAATATTCAATAGTGATAAAGGATCAATTTTTTGTGTAAAAGTTGAGCTTCATCCTATAGTATTGTGTTTGTTGTTCATTGTCTTAAATCACCACCATCACTAGAGTAAACATGCTGATGGATATATACATCCACAATTCAAAGCATTTATCCCTCATCCTATGTAATATTACTAGAATATAAGCCATAAGGATCATGATTCTCATCACCCATGATATGGTCAACGTCTCTGTTATTGCCTGCATCATTTTAAAACCTATTTGAAAATAATATTCAAACATCATTTAAATTTGCAAAGAAGAAAGGAGAAGAGATTGATTAAATTAAAAAACATTAGTGTACCAATGATGCTCAACATGCAATGTCATGCATAGACTTGACTTGTACATAACCACCATCTTCCATGTCTAATGAACCTAGAGTAGTAAAGAGTCAAAAATTCATTTGTACGATGTTCTAATATCTTGTAAATTTCCTTGGTGTATTGATTGATTTTGAAATACTTTAGTGAACCAAAGACCATGGGTTTGATAACATTCACATGTATTTTTTATTAGAGAGAAATCATACAAAATAATTTATGATAGTCTTCCATGGAAGGATCTATGATGGAGTTGGATAACTCTCCTCATTCGTTCATCCTTTCAAATGATCATTACATGGCTTGCGGGTTTTTTATTTGTATCATGTTTTTTTATTTTAAAAAAGTGGATCTTCATTTTTAATAGTTTAATTTATTGGTTATGTCAAGTTTAGCATTTTATTAAAAAAAAGGGTTTTGACTTTTTTTAATTATTAGTGTTGTTTATTAGAGCTATTTCATTTACTAAGGTTTAGTCTATTGAGTTAAATAACTATTAAAATTCCTTTATGTTTCAATGTCTATTTTTATAGAAATTTAAGTGTCAAGACTAATGTATTTGTCGAAAGAGTCAAGTCGAATAATTGATATAAGTATTATTGGGTCTATAATATGGTATACCATTTTAAAATCAAAGTGTCAAAATTATTTTAGTACATTATAAATTATGCATTGTCTTATTATCAAAGTCAAAATTAATTGTTTGTACAAATATACACTATCACATGTATGCAACATCCTAATATCTAATGTGTCAGTATTGTGGGGGGGACCCCATTTTAGTCAAAGAGACATGTAATTGAACTTCATTAAAATATCAGCTGAGTAAGTCATATCATCTACTAGAAGGAGAAAACTAAGGCTGAAGGTTCTAGAGCCTGTCGTTAGTCACTAATGATGAGGCCCAAGATGATTTGGTGGCATTTTTTGTGGTGTGTTTTTATATTTTTTGATGTGTGTTTTCAAAATAAGAATAGAATAATATGCATGTTCAAGATATGTAATTTGTATAAATTTCAAACATAATTCCTTGATGTGAAAATATTGAGAAAGGACATAAAGCACTAATGTATGTTAGTTAATGGATCTTGAAAGGGTTTGTTGTAGATATCTATAAAACCACAGGAGGTGAATAGTTGATGTGTTCTTATTCATGTCAAGGTTTGTGGTAAACCTATAAAACCATGTGAGGAGTGAGGATTTATTTATATCAAGGTTGTAAGATAAACACGGTATGATACAAGAGGTGAGCATACTGCAGGTGAGAGTGTGAACATTTTTACACCATGTAAAAACTAAGGGGGGGGGGGGATGTTAGCGATTAGCTTTTACATTGTATAAGTTTGGTTATTTACTGAGAGGTAAATAGTAGTTGGATATTTCATTTGTTAGTTATTAGAATATTATTATAAACAATATTACAATAATAGATATGAATATATTTGTTGAGATATATTATTATGAGTTATAATAATATATTATATTTAGTGTTTTGCATAATAATTAGGATATTGGGTGAGATATCAGTGGAGAGGTGTTCTCCATAAATATAGGAATAATGTTCTTATATAAATATGTATGTCCCAAATGATTTATTATTAGAGTATGTGTGCAATAATAATATATTATTAGTGTTTGAAATTATATCTTATGTTCAACTCGATTTTATTTGTGTATGTTTCCATATTTTTCATGTTAATATTTTGTTGATCTGAACTAGTCCCATTAATAAAATGGTGAAATTAGATTGTCTCTAGATTTTAGGAACCTCAACTGAGCTTTTGAAAATTACAATTATTTATTGCCTTCTCTAGATGAAGTAATTCAAATAGTTATTCAGTAAAATGTTATGTCTTTTTTAGATGGATGTTTGAGCTACAACTAAGTTTTGGAAGAAAATTATTATTGAATGAAAACTGCATTCACTACTGAGTGTGGAATTTTTTCATATAAAATCACATCATTGGAATTAATCTATGCAGGTGGTACTTTAAAATGGGCCATGGATTTTGATTTTCAATGACTCATTGGCAAGTGCATCATCATTTACAAGGATTAATTAAGTGTTTTTTCTAAAGATGAAATACACCATGTGGCCCACTTGTAGGGAGAATTTGCTAGTTGTAGAATATATGGGATCTCTCTAAACCTAGAGAATAGATTATAAGGACATGTATCACCAAAGATCAAATTTTAATTGATCCTAAAATATTTCAATATATATCAAATATTCCATGTCCTAACATAAAAAAGAGTTGTCATCCTTCATTGGCAAGATAAATTCTGCTCATAAATTTATTTTAGGATTTCCAAAGATTTTCAAGTCATTGAATGCTATGATAAATTAGCATGCAAAAATAGAATTCACAACATAGGCAAAAAAATAATTTTAGGATGTTAAGACTGACATTTCCCAAGCTATAATTTTGACCAGCCTAAATTTTAATCATAATTTATTCTTGTACTCATTTGTGTCAGAACATACAATAACATCAATGCTCACAAAAGAGATATATGACAAAAAACACCCTACTTCCTTTATGAGAACTAATATTAAAGATGAAAAACTAAAGTATTACATGATATAATATAAAATATATGTCTTTATCTAAGTTGTAAATAAATTCATACTTTATATCTTACATAAATAGACATAAGACATTGTCCCTAACCTAATGATCAAACTCACAGTTGGTTAGAATGAGTTAGGTAAGAGAAGGGAAAAGTGGATGGACAAGCTAGAAGAATTTGATATTCATATCAGACCTACTAAAATGGTAAGAGGATAGGGTATCATCCAAATAATGGCAAATGTTGATCCATGTATAACTATTGAACAAATAAACTAGTTTTAGTTATCTAAATGTCACTATTACACTCAAATTACTCATTACCTATACACAATCACATGCCCTCCTACATTAAATAGAGAACAAAGACAAGCACTCAAGCTCAAGTTAGCACACAACTTGATTAATAAGATAGTGATATATCAAAAATCTATGAAGGCATCTATTTGAAGTGTGTATCTAAAGAATAAGCTACATATATCCTTGATAATTTGAACTAGAAGATCAATAGTGGATAGCATTTAGGTAATGGCACATCCCAATTTTTTTAAATGATGGGTTATTATTTGCCTATTATTTTTAAGTATGCCCACAACCATGCTAGACACTATAACTAATGTTAAGTATTTGGCAAAGAGAAGTACACAAAATAATGCTTTTGCATCATGTAATTGAAGGATTATATTTTGTAAAATGGGATATAGATTTTTAGGGAATCATTCATCCCAATTCATCAACTAGACACAAGTTTATGTAGATTATGATAAAATACCACATTATATGGATAGAGCCAGTAGCACAAATAATTACAAATCCTAATATGTGATAAAATTTCTTGAAGGTAATATCTTAGCCAAATTTGGAACACCAATTTCTCTACCATGTGACAATGGGCCACCTTTCCAATCTTTAACGTTCACTGAATGGGCTTGTAATAATAAAATTATTATCAAGTTATCTTTTAAATACTATATACAAGGAATTAGAGTGGCAGAATCTACCATTAAGAAAATTATGGATTACATAAAGAAGTCAATAAAAGCTAAACCAAGAGAATGGCATTTATTGATGAAATATACACTATGGGAAGACAAAACAATACACAACATGCCTTCGAGTCCTTGTATTTCCTTTTATTATATAGACAATAACCCATATTTCTCATTTCTCAGAAGATGACAAGGTATCAATTCATATAGGAGTATATGGAAGAAGGTGAAATAATTCAGTCAAGACTGATCAAATTTGTCCAAATGGAAGATGCATAAATAGAAGATTTATTAGCTTCAGTGAACATCAATATATAGTCAAGATATGATTTGACAAGAGATCAAAGATCAATTTTTTTATAATTTTAGATTTAGTCATCTTATTGGATAAATCACATCAAAATAAGGGGAAACATGACAAGTTCAATCTATTATGGATTGAACTATATCAAATCTATAAAATTTTGGGTTAAAATACTTTTTGTTTAAATAAGTTACAAGGCAATGACTTGACATTTACAGTCAATGGATAGTTTTCGACACATTATTGTTTTAGTAGGGTCGAAGCATAACAGTCTATCCCACTTTTTGGCATAAAGACGTCACATACACTTTCATCTTCTCCTCAAAATATCTTGATTTTGGATAATTGAAAATAATCAACAAATATGTTTTCAACTATATATACAAATATGTAGTGAATATACATTTTTCCATTTAAAAAAAAAAAAAATCATTAAGTTTTTTTTGGATTTATTTTTTAATATTTTTTAAAATTTTTTTCTGGCTAGCTAGTGAGACACTATATTATGTTCTGACCTTGTAGTATGATTAAATTAGACTTCATTATTTCTTATATTATATTTGCTACTTTGTTATATTACACCTCATGTTTTCCTAGATTATAATTCTTGGTTTCTTTGATCTTTCTTCTTAAAATTTGTAACAATTGAATTCACTTCTTACATGAATTTTATGAAAACTCTCTTGAAAATGGTTGGTTGAATCACATTCAAATGGTTCTCATGAAGATTAATTTTGGTGAATTTTAAGTCTTCAAATCAAGGTATATCTCATGGTTAAATTAATAGTTTATCTGAATAGAATAAGCTCACAAGAACTGTGGAAGTTGATTCAATATTTTCATATGAATTTTAGAAAAAATTATCATTTTAAAAGATAAATTACACATTTGCATCCTTAAAACTTGTTTTAGAGATAATAAAATTTGAGAAAAACAAAGTATGAGTAAATTATCTAATCTATAATGAATTTTATTGGACTATAAGCTCAGGCAATAGTGGCTTCCCATCTTTATTCCAAGAAAGGATAGAAAATAGTAATAGATAAAACTTAGAAGAGTGGTGATTCAAGAAATATATAGTGGGGATAAAGATTCTATCATAGTAGTAGAGGAATTATTAGAGTGGAATCAAAAATATATTTTCAAGGCTATGCATTCTTAGCTAGAAGCAGAGCAATGCTCAGCCTCATAAAAAAATTTAGTAAAAAAGAAAATGTGAAAAGAGAAAAAAGGAAAAAAGATACCTCATCTTTGTTTTAAATTTGTTAAAATTATCATAATAATGGGAAAGAATATTCATGAAATCACACATGATCTAATAAAAGAAAAGGGTTAGTATGTTGCATGGACATGTCAAAGATTCTTTTAATTTCTTTGATTTATTTATTCTCTTTTTATAAAGTCTATACTATAAGCCATAGATTCTAGGTATAAGTCATAGATTCTAGGTTTGAAAATCCTCTAGAGTATTTCCTCACTAAATCACCATTTTTTCTAACCAACACACCATATTTTTAAATTTTTAAATAAGGACACACTTTGTCCTAAAATTTTCATGTTCATGTCTTATTTTGATAAAGTAAGTCTAGATTTAAACTATGAGCTATTAACCTAGATTTTATTCAAGATGAATATTATTATTGAATAATTCTTATAGATCCTTGGGTTTAAAATTTTGGCATTTATTGAAATCATTTTTTGATTTTATTATTGAATAACTGAGCTAGTTAAATGTTTCTCAAAGTATGCTTCATAATTTATAAGTTGTATTAAATTTATAGGACAACACTAATTTTTACACATGTCTCTTTTGTGATTAAACAATCATAAAATTCAAGAGTGGAAAGAAATAAAAGTGTTCAAGTAGGCCGAGTGAATGAGGTCATGCCATGCATCACTGTCCAACTTCCTCACAGATACATCTTCATAATTCATAGTCTAATTTTGTTGAGTAAGAGAGATCCATCCATGTGTATCAATACCATTTATACATAACATATAAATATGAATTTATATGTCTATTCTTCATTCAGGCATCTAAACAAGAGAGGACAATCCACATGTCATTATCCTAGTTACTCAATGTATATAAAAAAATCACTAAGTCAAATGGGATTATTGATTATCTAGGTTAATGAGATCATTCCAAATATCTTAATCATGGTCATTCAATATTTTTAAATTAAATAGATAAGTCAACTATCTCCCTAAATAAATGAATAAGTGATATTTGTCCACATGTCATCATCCTACTTACCTATAATGAATAAAAGTATTGACCATCATTGACTATCTGGATAAGTTAAAATCATCTACATGTCACCACCCACTCATTCATGACTAATAGGTACAATTACATAGTATAAATCCTCTTGAGCATCTAGATAATAGAATACAAAATCACCATTCCATTCATCTACAACTGACAAATATAGGTATAATGTACAAATCCACCCAAGCATATAGATAAGTGAGAGTTGTCCATGTGTTGACATCCCATTCATCCATGATTGAAATTCAATTACATAATCTACTAAGCTAATAATTTGAGTTGATAAATGAGATTAGGACATATATCTACATATCATCAAGTTAATATACTTATCCAAAGACATAGAGATCTATTCCAAGTGATTGAGGTACAAGTTTTTTTAAGCACCTCTAGGAGAAATGACTAAATAACATTTTCAAGATTTAGTTTCAAAATGTTGTGAAATTGATTTGGAAGGTGAATAATTATGTAGGTTAATCAAGGATAATCAGATGGCAAATGTATTTGAATGGAATAAGACTTACGTATGTAGTGTGTAGGTTATCATTTGTACATGTATATAGATGAGTACCTACATATGAAAATGAGAATATACATTTTTAGATAAACATCTGTGTGTGTGTGTGTGTGTGTGTGTGTGTGTGTGTGTGTGTGTGTGTGTGTGTGTGTGTGTAGACAAGCATCTGTATACATGTGAATATGAGTGTCTACATATGTAGGTGATCATATGAATTCTATGTGACATGTGAGTTTCTGACCAATAGACATCACATGGGAATTGTAGATGACTATCTACATATACAAAAGGTCATCTACATTTCATGGAGCCTAAAAATGCCTATAAAATGGAACCTCATAGCTCATTTTTCACTTTAGAATTTATAATCTAAATATTTTGAGTGTTCCATCCTGCTGACAATAGCCCCTGCCCCCCCCGATTCCAAGGCTACTTATGCATATTTCCAACTTTCAAATATGCTTATAACTAAAAATAACACTATAAGTATGTCTTCCCATTCCCACAACTCATCCATAGAGGTATCTAGAGACCCTATAACTCAAGATAAAAATCTCATGTGCACACTAATCCTAAAAACTCTTGACCAAGAAGATACATATAAAGATTGAGTTGAAAAAGGTAATTTACAAGGGATTATTTACATGCCCCAATATGATACAAATCCACACTTACTAAACTTTATGTTGGCAAGCTTTGACAATGCCTCATATTTATTTAAAATAACCATTATCTCACATTATATTATGTTTGGGATTAGTCCAGAGGACATACATAGACTGATAAGGTTATTACACAAGCACATGAACTTGATATCTATGAAGGTCTCACTATCGAATGAAGATAAAAAATATTTAGAGTCCCATTATGACATACAAATGGATGGTATGTTATTTCATTTTTTTTTTATAGTTCATCAATTTCATAGATTAGTTGTATCATATTACTTAGTTACTAATTCCCTATTAATGTTTTTATTTAAATTTTACAGCCATCCAAAGATATAACAGAAGGGGGATTAAAGTTTAAGTTTTTAAAAATATTTTTCTCCTTAGCATGATTGAATTGTTTGAAGCCATATTAGTGTTACAGGGAAGAGCATTAGATATTCCATTCTGAGATGTTTTTTTATATCCTGCACACTCATGGTGGTTGATAATTTAATTGGTGTGCATATCTTTCAAATATAATTAAGAATGATTTGATTTTTTCTAGATGAAATGAAAATTTTATATTTTCATGTACAAATTTTATAATTGCATTCTACAATGAGGCATGTTTCCAAATATCCAAAACAAATATTCTAGTTGCTCTGCGTGAAAAAATCATTGTCAATTCATTCTCTATTATAAAACAAAAGGTAAGGTTACAATGATGTAATGCACTATAATTATCTATAAATTATTTTATGATCAATTTAATATGCCAAATCTTCTTTTTATTTCTTACATAAAAATTAGCTCACACCATTTCCAAAAGAAAATTGATAATTAGAGGTCATCATCTCATTGAGGTATCTGTTAAAGCAGACATATAGGAGGAATTGTCTATGTAATGACTCCTAAGACAAAAATGCATGAGGAGTTTGATTGCACCTTAAAATTTTCCATCTCATGTTTTTGGTATGTCATTATCAGATTTTACAATATCATTCCTAGAAGTAATAAGTTTATTTTTTGTTCCATTTTAAATTTCTACATTTACAGTGGCACAATCTATAACACAAATGCTTCCAAATTATAGAATTCAGTTGGCACAACATTCTATTCAAAAGTAAGAGTAAGATACGTAGTTTAAAATTAAGATTATGTGTTTGGTATATGTTAAATTAGTGTGTAATTTATTCTATTTTCTATTTGTGAGTTGTGATTATCTTGTCTATTTTGCATGTAATACTCCCACAATGAGAAATTTTTGTGACCACCACTACCACCCCAAGTCTGATCTACAACTATAGAGAGAGATAAATGTTTAACATTTATTAGAAGACCTACATATATTACTAACACTCTGCATTTATTGACTTTTTATTTTCATACCTTTTTTCTAGGTGGACTCCTTGGTGCATCGGGAACCATATTTATTCAACAAACTAATCTTGATGATCATTTTATGGGGACTTATAGTGGCACCCAAATACTTAATTTTAATCCTCATGAGATTATATAAGGTTATCAATTAGATGTGGTAGGGACTTTGTAACAACCTTATGGATGTACCTTTCCACCTAGTTGCATTCTTGCTTTTCCTGTTGATGAAATTCCACAGTCTGATGATGAACTTACTTTTTTGTTATTAAATAATTTATTGGTCAATAAGTCTAAGGAATTTTTTAGTGATATTTTTATTAGTAACCTTGGTGACTTGAAAGCATGGGAATATTAGGATAAAGTTTTGATTCAAGAAATAAATGCCTATTTTCAAAATCACATGCAATGTAATCAATTATTTTCATTGGTTACACATCAACGTATAAAGACTATTTTTAACCACATTATTAATGGAACTATTGTTGTTGCTAATAATGACATTGTTTTATATGTAATACTATAAAGACTTGAAAATTTAAATGTAGAATCCCAAACATATTAAATAAATATGAGAAAAGAAAATCTTGTGGCAATTACAAACATAGAAAATAAAAAAATGTGGTAAGTTTTATGCAAAATTTTTAAAATTAAAATTCACTTTATAATTTTTTAATAATTAATATTTTGTGTTGATTTGTGGTTAAAATATACAATTTTGAAGAATCAAGTTCATGTTTTTTATGTACATTTGAAAAATACACACAAAAGTTTATATGTTGTCATTTCACTCAATGAAAAATATGGTAAAAATGAATAAGAAAAATAATTCTTTGAAGAAAATAATAAAGGAGAATGGCTTGGATCTTAAATTTTTATTTATATAGAAGGCTGAAGCAGACCCCACCTTACTTTTAGTAGGAAATGCTGCTAGAGAAGAATGTGAAAATATTGATAATATCAATAGTGTAGCACATGATCTTATAGAGTCAGGTATCCTGGAAGATAGTATGAATACTAGCCAAATGGAATGATAGGGAATCAGAATGTCTTATATGCAATAAATTCATATAGACATCCAAGTGTTTGATAAACAATGAGATTTTCACTTGACATTTTATTTATATTTTACAAATATTGTAATATAAGGCCCTGAGCTTAAAAATAGACATAATAATTAAACTTATCTATACTATTTAATATATATTTTACATTTGTGGCTTTGTGTATGTATTCAAAATATTTTTAAATACTTTCATATGAAATGCTCAGACAATTCAATAATTAATATTTATATATAAATTTATGAAGAGATTCATAAAAAACATAATTGAGATTGAATAAGTACTATACTTGGAGGTAATGATTCAATTGATTAATACTGCAACCTTGCATAAATTCCTAAACATAAAAATGTAGATGTTGAACTGAGAAATTAATATTGGTGTTTTTATTTGAACATGGGTTTTAGATGGTGGTACCAGTTCAAGATTATAATAAAAGAGTTAATAACTATTTTAACTCTTTTAGAATATTGAGTTAAGGGTGCCATTTAAATACACTCTATATTTATGCAAAATTGATATCATAATAAGATAAGTGCTACATTAGCCCAAAATTAACTCAACATCATTAATGGCATGCCCTGAATTAAAAACATAAAAATAGACAATATTGTCACATAAACATAAGTATATCACAAATGTATTATAAATACAAATTTAATTTCAATATATTTAGAATACGTACCAAACTAAAACTTAGGTAGATGAAACAGTCCTTTTGTAACATGTTCTTCATATCTGACATTTGTATCTACCATCTCAGAGGCTTTTTCGGTAATTTTTTTTGTTGTATTAGTGATTCATATTATTTTAATGTGAGAAATTTAAATTTAAAGTGATTTTTCATAAGGAAACACATCCAATTGATAATGTGAAACATACAACCTTAAATATGTCTCACGATTTCTATCCAATCTATTCCAAAGTTTTCATTTAACAAAAGATAATGAACTAAATACCCTTTCATCTTTCATGAACCCCAAAACCATTATTTTGAATAATTAATATAATAAAAAATATTTCCTAATATTTTCTTGTAGAATACTACTAGGATATAGTTATTTCCAAAGCCTTGTAATAAAACCACTTTTTGTTGGTTCATTTAAGAACCAAAATTGATTAATCATTGTAATTCTAAATTTTATTGACTGACAAATCAATAAATCCTTTTTAAAAATACCTATAACTTTAACTCCATTGATTTATATACACCTAATCAAATAATTAATTAAAGTACCCATGTATTTGGTAAATAAAGTACTTGTTATATCTTCACCCTCAATAATGTTCCAAAATATAGGATTCATCACTCCCATGGCTTCAATCAACTCATCCCTTTCAAATTGATCTCAAATTTCAATTGATAATCTTTGTAAAATATTCTCAATTTAATTTGTGTCTTGTATATGATATTATATTAAATAACCCATGTTAAGAAGACTTATTCAATTTGTGCTCCAACCAAATAAGTTTATTTTTTAAAAGTGTGTAGTGGTATATCTTTTCCATTAATAAAAACACAAAGATGATAATGAATATTGAATTTTAAATAGTTTTTAGGGTCCTTAATATCTCCTAATATTTCCTAACTGCTAAGTATTAGTCCCTTATAACATTCTTGTGAGTAGTATAAGATATCAAGAGATTGACAAACATGTTTTTCAACTATATGAAGTTAATAATATAAATGGATCTCTTCTCTGCATGTTTCATCAAATAATACATTTGTTTCAACATGGATAAAATACCACACAATGTTATTAGAGTTTCAAAATCTATCAAATGGTACAAAAAATATTTTTCCTTATTAAATTTCATTGGATGTTTAAACATATAACCTTCTAGTGAAGGATATTCTTCAAATATTCTGGATGGAGGCTCATATATGTAGATGCATCTTGTGTCAAAATATTTTTAATATTTTTTTCCATCTATCAATCTAATTGCAAATTTTTGAAACTATAAAAATAAATCTATGTTGCTTGACATCTATGCATGAAAGTCACAGATAAACTCCACTTTTGTGACATTTTAAAATGTGCTAACAATTTTGAAAGTAAGATTCATTCTATGTGCCATGCAATGAATTGTAACTATATGTGGGTCAACTATTGTTTGTAGGTGAACACATAGAATAATTTATTACTCTTCATTACAGATACACCAACATACGTTGACTTGGTTCCTATATCATAATAATCAATCCAAACTATATCAATCAAATAAGAAATAACCAATTTGTAAAGGTTATTAGAATTATAATTTTACATCATTTTATGCATAGATAATAGGTGAGGCTGCCTTAAATGGTTCTCAAATGTATAAACATGCATATAGATCCATGATGTGTTGTCAATTACTATTACATCATCAATGGATAGTCAGATAAACTGCATTGATTTTAATTTTAATTTCAAATCTTTCATTTCAATCATCACAAGATATTTCATGATTGCCAAATTACTGTTATCTAACCAATGCGATTATGGAATGTTATGAAATCCATTATGTTAAAATAAAATTTTATAATCTAAACAATCATAGATTATTTTGC
Organism: Torreya grandis; assembly: GCA_037957365.1. Taxonomy (NCBI): domain Eukaryota; kingdom Viridiplantae; phylum Streptophyta; class Pinopsida; order Cupressales; family Taxaceae; genus Torreya; species Torreya grandis. The sequence goes on from JARHVA010005994.1 coordinate 294,835, forward strand.
CTCTTTTCAGAATGTGATATATTATGGAGAACTATATTTTATTGTATGTAAGTTTGACTAACCCACTTTTTTGAATTGCATTGTAATTGTTCCTCCTTTCTCAATGAGGTGTCATTGATGTTTTTAATGATTTTCATACTCTAGTACATAACATTGATGCATGCATTCATTTACATTTTTCATCTCACTATTATTTTAGTTAGTCCATATTTTTATTATACCAACACACATATTTTACCACAATGTTTCTCAATTATGTCCAACTTGAGTTGCATTTTGTGGTCCTTTCCAAGTTTCCAATTGTATATTGTGCATTTGTATTTTGTTAGAAAGTTGGTTCTATTTTTTGACTCCATTGGTTTAATGAATGGATATTTTGATGCCCAGTTGAACTTAAATGACATTCCAATTGTCCATTTACTTCTCTTCTTTCACACAAATTTTTAGTTTTTTTTCAACTAAAGTTCATGTTTGTTGAGTAGAATTTTCATCAAATATTAGGTTCTCATCATTGTCAACAGTGATGTCCTCTAATCTCCTTTTTTGTATTATATTTTTGAGTTGAATTTTATACCTTTGTTGCTCTTTCATGAGATCCATAAAATGCTTGAGTAATATTTCCAACTTGTTTTTTTTTTTAATTATTATTATCTTCATGGAGTGGTAGTACATATGGTGTTTTATTTTTTTCATATGCAAACAACCACCTACATAAATAGACAATCATCTGCATATATAAAAGGCAACCTATATATGAAAGTTGTTGCCTCAAATTGTAGAAAGTTATCTACACATGTAAAAGACTACCTATATAATTATGTGGTTGCCTACATATGCATGCAACCGCATGTATATGTAGGTCATTTGCATATGCAGATCACTATCTGCATATGATATCAGTTGCTTACAAATGTAGACAGTTAATTACATATGCAGGTGGTTGCCTACATATCTAGTCATCCATATATATATATATATATATATATATATATGTCATCAATGGTTTACATATATATTTGGCCATTTACATATGCAAATTATCATCTATAGTTAAGATAAATATATTTAATAGGAAGATATAAATAAATAACGATAAATCATTCGATATTTAGCAGCTGTGTTTGGTGATAAAATAATATAAAATAATAGGTTGATTTATTTTATCAATTTTCCAACCTTCTTAACATTCTCCATTGAATCCATCAAAGCATTTAATATAAATTCTTGACAACAAATTTTGATGCTTGAGATCAAATGTTGATGCTTGACAGTAAATGTCAACATTTGCTAGTGAACGTAGATTCTTGATACCAAATGTAGACTATTTAATGGTATCATTTATCAAATATGATTTGGGTAAAAGAACATGACCTTAGCAACAAGAAAATAGAAGAAATGAGTGTTTATTATAGTATATATCATAGTGAATGCTCTTGGATTGAATTTCAAGTTACCAATGAAATACATGTATACAAATAAATTTATTTTAAAAAGTAAGTGATTTGTCCTTCAAAATAAACTTATATCCAAAAATTGAGGTGATTCCCCACTACTGACTAACCCATAAAATCACCAAATTCTAATGTTTAAAACTAAAATTTTCATTAATTAAAAAAAATCACAACTAAAAAAGCATTCTTAAATGATAAGAGGACACATGTCATCTTGTATATAAGCCAAGTAAAATAAATAAATATACATCCCAATTCCATAATATAACAAGTTTCACAATGAATGATTCCACAGGGTTAATAGGAAATAAAAGGGCATGACAAAGTGCCTCATGGCAAGAAATCCAGTGAAAGGTGACATCATGAAAATAAAATTCAAAAAATAATAGATAGTTAGTGAAGCCATTATCTAAAATTAATTATCATAAATAGGGTATTTAGGAAATGATTGTTAAATCTCAACTAAATGGAATACATAGTCCCAAATCCCAAGAGGAAAATACATTTTATACTCCCTATCATTAAGAACATATATACAATCTCTCTCATAACTAAAGGCCTAAACTTTGTGACTTCACATAATTTTTCAAAAGAATTAAAATGGAAAATTCAATAAGAAATCCTACTTAGTCCATGTTCAATTTTGATGGTTGCACCGGGTATACAGACATTGTGTTTAATTCATCTATATTCAACAACAAACTTCAAAATTATACATAAATATGGATAGAGGTAAATGTAGTAGAACCATATAGGAAAAACAACCAGTTGTCTCTACAAGCTCAAGAATATATAATACATCTTGTTGGAAATAAAGATAATGGCACTACATAATGTGGTTACCAACTAGTATTCCCCTTATATATTCTCTTTTTATTTTTATTTTATGGTTTTAAAATTCTTTGGGAACATTTTCCACTATCTCAATAACCTTACCCATGTGGTCTACGTATATAGAAAGGATTTTGAAAAATATTATCGATTATCAACACTTGATATGCCCTATAAAAAGTTAACTATGTATACATGGTTAGTTGATAATAATGTCAAGGATTTGTTGAGGACATCGGTATCAAACGTAAATAAGCTTGTGTTAGTATCTCATATCAACATAACTCCAAATGTTAGATTCAAGCCTCAAATTCAAATCTTCATGGCCTTATTTAACAGATTGTATGGTTTTCTTAATATCAATTATGTTAGGTAAATATGGGTCCCTCTTCTGGAGTTTATCCTAGAAACCAAAAGAGTATTTTTTCTAGGAGATATCATTGGCCTCAATATCAAATACCAAATGAGTAAGTCAGAGAATAGGCTGAATGGAAATTTTTATATGGTGGCATATTTACTAGACGTAGTCAGGGCTATTATCACTCATCCTAAGAAGAAATCATTCAAGCATTCACTAAAATATATCAATAATAGAATTTATGAATATCATCAGACCATATGATGGTTGCATGAATTTATTTATAATCTAAAGGCATGCAACTACTGTAGATAGAACATACCCAAATGTAAAGGAAATTAAAAAATAACATTTTTATCAAATACTATTTACTTATTTATGATAAGAATAATATATCATCCATTTTATTCTTTCTGGTTAACTTATTAAGATTTAAACATAGTCATATACACAATAGTATAGTTAATCTCGTGGTTTGGATTTTGTAAATATTTCAAACCCATAATCCATATATTGTGCTTGTGGTACATTGACTGAAAAGATTCACCTATATGGATATTATTATATCTGCTTATTCCTATAGGTAATACCATAATTTGAAACAAAAATGAACTATAAAACCACTAAATTAATTTATCATATCTCAAATTATGATTAGTAATCAATGTAGGTCTATATATAAATTTCAGAAAAGATAAAGTAGCTTGAACTATATAAAATAATTTCTTACTTTAAATGTCCAATTAAAATTACAAAATATAATTAATAAGTTATGAATTATTAAGCACATGAATACCTATGGTTTGGATAGCTCAATCCATTTATATAGTTGGGTCAAATCACAAAATATAGCTACAACGAGAGCCTATTACCTTGTTGTGAGTATGTGCACCAAGGCAATTATTAGATGAAGTAACAAAACTAAACTTGATGTTTAAGGGAAGTGATTTAGGATATAAATAGATGCTTTGTTTCTATAATTTCTTAATGATTTGGGCAAATAAATAATAATTGAATAGAAACCAATTGATCAAAGCCCCAATGTAAACTAGTGACCCTTAAAATTTGTAGATTTAAGCCTAATTTGAATGCTAATCAAGGATAATAATTCATATTATACCATAGAATGTTATCCCATCCCATGATAAATAACTAATGTATTACCATCCAAATTCAAAGACTTGGTAAATGCAACCTAGTTTAATTAAAGACTTTTATGACATCGAATTGCTAAAAACTCCACCAAATATGATCATCATTCTTAAATGTTAAATATGCAACCATGATATAAGATAATACAACAAGCCAATAATATGATTGAATGTGAAAAGTGAAAAAAAATATTATCTTTATTGTCATTGAATATGGAAAAGCAAAAAAAAATACTTTCTATTTTCAATGAATGCAAAAAATAAATAAAAAGTCTTTCTATTTTCCATTAAAACATAAATAATTTCTAATTTCACTAAATATAAATAACTAAAAATTATCTTTATTTTTCATTAAAAAATAAGAAGAGATAAAAATACCAAGGTTATTATAACCCAATTGAGTCAATAAACAAGATTGAGTAAGTTTTATATAATAAAAGAAATGATTATATTTTTGTATTGTATGAGGTCATCTCAAGGAATGATGTTATATTTTAAATGATTTAAATTTTTCTTATATGATATTCTTAAGAATTTGTGGATTCTTTTAGGAGGCCCATTTTAGATAATATTTTTTCTTAATTGTAATAAGAAGACCATGAACTCATGTGCAACACTAACATTGTTAAATCTAAAGAAAGATGCGGCATGGAAGATGTGTCTGTATCATAATGAAATCAATAAAATAAAAGTCCAATAAATATTTTTCTTACCTCATTTATATGATATGATAAATGTGCTTGAAGAAAAAAATATATTTTACTAATATTGATTTAAAGAGTGGATACTATTAGATTCATATGTATGAAGGAGAAGAATGGAAAACAACATTCAATAATATGGATGGTTTATATGAGTGGGTGGTGATGACATTTTAATTATATAATGCACATATAATATTTATGAGGGTGATGAATAGAGTGTTATATATTACATTGGTAAGTTTTTAGTGGTTTATTTTGATAATCAGTAAGAGTAAAGGAGAACATAAGTCAATATAAAATCATATTAGAATTTTTAGGAAAGGAAAAACTTTATGATCATTTGAAAGAGGATAGGTTTATGCAAAATGGTTTAGTATTTATAAGGTTCATAGTTTTATTTTATGGAGTAAATATGGATGAATAAAAGGTAAATACATTTGTTGAGTTTCCTATTTAAAATAACATAAAAAAGGTAAGAAGTTTCCATGGTTTAGAAACTTTATACAGAAATTTCATTAAGAGTTTTAGTTATATTATTGCGTCAATAACAAATTATATTCAGAGGAAAAGAATTTGTGTGGACAAGTGAAACAAAAAAGAAGTTTTTATTATTGAGGAATAATAATACAAAAAAACATATTTTAATAGTGATAAATTTCAACAAAATGTTTGAGATAGATTGTGATGCTTCACACATAGGAATTTATGTTAATTCCAAAAGGAAGTCCAATAACATATTTTATTAAGAAATTAAATTAAGTAAAAAATAATTATTCTACGTATGATGTTTTATTTAATGCCATTGTACAATCATTAAGACAATGGAGGCATTACTTGGTGCCTAAGGAATTTATCCTATTTACAAATCACAAGGCTTTGATGTGTGTAAATACCAAAAATACGTTAAATATTAGACATGCAAAGAGGGTGTATTTATTGCAAGAATATACTTTTGTTTTGAATAATAAATCGAGAAATAAAAATATATTAGTTAATGTTTTGAATAGGAGAGTGACACTATTAAATACTATGGTGAGTAAAGTAGTTGGATTAATTTGTAAATTAATATATTATACTAATCTAGATTTTTGCAATATAGTTTAGCAATGAATTATTCGATAAACATGTGAGAAAATTAAAATTTATGATGATTACCTTATACATAATGGCTATCTATTCAAGGAAAAATAATTGTGTATTTTAGTTGGGTCTCTAAGAAACAATATTATAAGAGAATTGTATAATAGTGGTTTAGATGGACATTTTCATAAAACTAAGACAATGGATTTGTTGGAGGAAAAGTATTTTTGGTGAGAGATGATGAGATATGTGCCAAGATATGTTTAAATATGTAATATGTGTGTATTGGCTAAAGGCTTTGAATAAAATAGTTAGATGTACATGCCATTCCCTATTCCAAGAGGGTCATGGATAGGTTTGAGTGTGAACATTGTGTTGGGGTTTCCAAACACACAAAGAGGTAAAGATTCATTTTTTTTGGTTGTTGACAAGTTTTCTAATATGCTTCATTTTATTACATGGATAAAAATAAATTATGCCACTAGAGTATCATAATTATTTTTCAAGGATTTTGTGAGATCGTAGGGTGTTCCAAAAACCATTACATCAAATAGGGACAATAAAATTCTAAGCCATTTTAGGAGGACTCTAGAAGAAATTTAGGAAAACATAGTATTTATTAGTGCATACCATCCAAAAATAGATGGATAAATAGAAGTAAAAAAAATGAGCTTAGACAATTTGTTGAGATGCATATTTGGTGAGAATCCCAAGCAGTGGAACTTGAATTTACCCCAAGATGAGATTGTTTATAATAGTTTAGTGAACATAAAAAATGAAAAATCATTATTTCAAAGTATTTATGGAAGAAAACATATGGCTATATTACCTTTAATGTAATTACCAATTTCAGAATTAGTTAGTGATGATGTAGAAACATTTACAGAACACATACAACAATTACAAGAAGTAAGAAGAAAGATAAAATAAATCACTGAAAAGTATAAATAAAAAATAGATATATCAATAAGGTTAAAGGTATTTTAATAAAGATGATTTTTTATGGTGTATTTGATAAAATAAATATTTCCCAAAATTACATACAATAAATTAAAGTATAATAAAATTTTTCTGTAGAAAATTATGAATAAAATCAATGACAATGTTTATGAAACGGGTTTATCATAGAAATTTTATATATCTCTAGTATTTAATGTTTTAGATGTAAGTTATTTTCATGGAGGATATAGTGAATGGGAATAATATTGAAAAATGGATTGGATGCAATAGATACCAAGGAAGAAGAAAGAGAAGATAATACATGTTTTAGTTAATAATATAATGAACACAAGACAAGAAAATTATAACATGTATTTGGTATAGTAGTAATGAATACAACAAGAAGAAAACACTTAGATTTTATAATGGGAGATGAAGAGTATTGACAAGAATAAAAGACATGAATATAATTATGGAAATTAGAAAGAGATGAGTTGTTTTCAACCAGAGGAGAATGATGCAAAGACTTATCTTTTGAAGGCCATAAATTTTTACTCATTAACTGGATTGATCTATCATTCTCATCAAAATAAAGATAAAGGAAATAATAATGCATCAATAATAATATTCATTGGTTATGACCAATTCTAATAGTTTTGGAGATCCATACATATTCATCTAAGGGTCTAGAATTACAATCTAGTATTTTTAGTCATGCTATAAATAACATAGATTTGATAACTTTGCAACCTAATGTAAAATTTGGTTGAAAATAAACCAAAATATTTAATTATTTATTTAGATGACATGTTTTAAATTTTAGGCCCATCAAAAATTTCATGCAAAGTTCCCATGAAAATCAAGTTGTTATTTATAGTAAGGGAAGTTAACTCTATGTAGTTTATTATTTGTTTAGATTTATTTAATTTTGCATGTCAAATTCATTTTTGAGTTGAAGTCTATTTATACTATTTTATGTAATGATTTTATTCATTCAATGTGAATAAATGAATATTATAGTTGGATAAAATTCTAATTATTTTGAGTATTGATATATATTTTTTGATTAGTTAGTATGTTGATTCATCATTTAGTATCAGACCAAGTTTGAATCTTCGAGTTAATATAGATGTAAATTTGTATTGAGTTTTAATATTATATTTTATTAGAGTATTCCATTATTAAATAACATTTGTAAATATGTCAAGATGAAAAGGAATATTTTCATAGATGAACTGGATTATGCAATAATTGAAAATGCAAATGGAACAATCGACTACAATTTTCTAAAATGTCACAAACCAAAGACAAAAAAGAGGGATATGAAATAAAGGAAGAAACAAATTTTAAAGAATAATTTCATAGAAATTAGGAAGATCAAGAATAACCACCATCAATGGAAGAAATGATGCTTTAAACTTTCAAGGGAAGTAATGAATAAATCAAGGTTAGGGTTTTAGAGTATGAAGTTTAAAACATGATGAGTTGATATATTGGTTAAATAGCATGGAAATTTTTTTGAATAGAAAATTCTAAAATAAGAAAATAAATTAAAGCTTGCATGCATGAAATTTAAGTGTCATGCAACTATTTGGTGGGATTACTCTATAGAAGGAAAGACAAAAAAAAAGTAAAGAAATTATCAAAACAAGGATAAATATGGAGAAAAAGTTGAGGGAGAAATTCCTTCATTTATATTATGCACATAAATTATATAAAATATTCTAAAATTTAAGGAAAAAATATCATAGTGTATAATAATATACATGAGTTATACAATCTTTGCATACGAGTGAAAAATGATGAAACAAAAGAATAAATGGGCACAAGATATGTAAATGGTTTGAAGTTTTATATTCAATAATAATTAATCATGCATATAATAATTTTAATGGAGGAGGATCATAAAATATCTTTGAAGGTATAATAAAAAAATAGATAGGATTTTAAACGGGGCCAATAAAAGGACAACCACCTCTAGTAAGGGGGTGAGGTGGGTTTAATTCCACTAGAGGAGGATCTCTCTATGATTTATAAAGATAAGAGTATAATATACATGGGTTTAAATATAAACAAAGAATAAGAAGATTTCAAAGAGGTAGAGGTTATTACGGTGGTAGAGGATGCAATGCTCCACATAGACCTTATGTTTGGTATAGATGTCTAGAAGAAGGACACAAAGTTTTTTAGTGTCCTCATTATCATGAAGAAATTAGGCAAAAGTTTCACTCATGAGTATGTTAGTGCAGGTTGAAACAAAATTAAAAAAATAGGAATTTGTAACATAATACATAGAATTAAATATCATTATGAGATGAATAATGATAAATTTGAAGAAATAATAGGGACAAGATAAAGAAGGTGGTAATTTGTGATTGTGTAAAAATAATTTTTGAAAAAGGTTAAATTTAGGAGGTAAGATATTTTAAGTAAACATTGATGGTTGTATTTTTAAAAATATAGTTTCTAAACGAATGGTATATACACTAGGACTACAATGTGAAAATCGTCCCTATTCATATCAATTTTCATGGTTTAATAAAGAAAATGAAGTTAGAGTAGATAAAAGGTGTTTAACCATTTTTTATATAGGAAAAAATTATAGAGATTAATTATGGCATTATGTTATTCCAATAGATGCATGCCATGTGTTATTTGGAAGGCCAAGACAATATGGCATGGTGAAAATACAAGATGGAGCAAGGAATACATATAAATTTTAGAAAGGTTGTACAAATGTAGTTTTATTACCTCTTAAAGAATAAGGGCATGTAGAAAATATTTTGTCCACAAAATAATTTATCATAGACATGAAGATGAGAGGTTGTTATTATGCATCAATAACAAAGAAATAAGACACATAAGTGTGAAAATACAAGCAAAAGTAGCAAAAGTGTTGAAACAATATGCAAATATTATACTTGATGAGTATATAGATGTTTTACCACCAAAGACATAAATTCATAATTATATTGACTTAATTATAGGATCAGCTCTATTGAATAAATAATATTATAGTACGAGTCAAAAAATACATTCATAATTGGATAAACATAGTATGGAATTGGTGAGAAAGGGTGTAGTAAGGGAGAGCATTAGTCTATGTGCAACACTACCATTAATAAATCCAGTCAATATGGGACATGGAAGATGTGTGTCGATGGTAAGTCAATCAATAAAATAAATATCAAATACATATTTTTTATACTTCAAATTTATATGATATGATGGATGTGCTTGTAGGAGCATAATAATTTACTAAGATTAATCTAAGGATTGGATACAATCAAATTCAAATTCATGAAAAAGATAAATAGAAAACAACATTCAAGACTATGGATGGATTATATGATTTGATGGTGACGCCTTTTGGATTATCTAATTCACCTAGCGCATTTATGACGATGATAAACATAGTGATACAAGATTACATTGGTAATTTTTTCATATTTTATTTTCATGACATTTTAATATTCTATAAGAGTGAAAAAGATAACTTAAGACAATTGAGAATGGTATTTTAATTGTTAATAAAGAATAAAATTTATACAAATATGAAGTGCAAGTTTATTCAGAATAGTTTTAAATTTTTAGGGTTTGTAGTTTTATTAGATAGCGTGACAATGGATGAAGAAATGACAAAGTAAATTGTTGAGTGGCCAATTTTAATGAGCATCCTAGAGGTAAGAAGTTTCCTTGGTTTATAAACATTTTGTAGAAAGTTCATTAATAATTTTAGTAGTATTTTTGCACCAATAATAAATTCCATGAAAGGAAAATAATTTGTGTCAATAAGGGTAGAAAAAAATAAATTTTAATTATTGAAGAAGAAAATTACAAAAAAAAAACTATTTTAGCATCAAGCCATAACATAACAAAGCATTTGAGGTAGATTGTGATGCTTCACATTTGGGAATTGGTATTGTGTTGAGTTAAGAAGGAAGGCCAATAGAATATTTTGATGATAAATTGAATGAGGTAGGAAATAATTTTTGTTCGTGTGATGTTAAATTTTATGTCATTTTACAAGTATTAAGACATTGGAGGTATTACCTCGTGCATGCAAAGTATGTGTCCTTTTACATGGATATGATCTTGATTAGTAGAATAAATTATGAAACTAGAATTAGGTAGTTGATGATTTGAGCAAGACAGTGGCTCTGTTAACTACTATGGTGAGTGAAGTAGTTGCATTTGAAAATTTTAAATAATTATATGGTATTTATCTATATTTTTGAAATATAGTCGAGCAATGTAGAAATCCATTAGTAGGTGAGACAAATATTTTTTATGATGTGTACCTCATACAAGATGGTTATATATTCAAGGTAAAATAATTATGTTTTCCATTTGGGTTTCTCAGATACAATATCATAAGATAATTTCACATCGGTGGTTTGGGTGGACATTATGGTAAGACTAAGACAATAACTTTGGTAGATTAGAAGTATTTTTTTCCAAAGATGAATATATGTGTGGTAAGATATGTTTTAGTATGTATGATATGACAAGTGGATAAAGGCCATACAAAAAATATAGGGTTGTAAATGTCATTATTAGTTCCAATAGGATCTTGGACATATTTGAGTATAAAACTTGTGTTGGGGTTGCCAACCAAACGAAGAGGTAATGATTAAATTTTTATAAATTTAGATAGGTTTTATAATATGATTCATTTTATTTCATTTAATAAAATAAATTATGCCACTAGATTAGCATAACTATTTTTTAAGGATGTTGTGAGATTGCATTGTGTTCCAACAATTACTTAAGAGAGGGGGACAATTTTCTATAAGTCATTTTTTAGGACTCTATGGAGTAAAATTATAACTAAACTAAAATTTAGTAATTAATATGACCTATAAATAGATGTAAAAACAAATTTAGTAAATAGGAGCTTGGGACATTTGTTGAGATGCATAGTTGGAGAGAATCTTAAGCAATGAGACATAACTTTACCACAAGATGAGATTGCCTATGATAGTTTAGTTAATAGATAAATAAGGAAATCACCATTTTATATTTTTAATTATATAAATCCTTTGGTTACTTTATATTTTATGTATTTACCAACTGTAAAATGAGTTAATGATGATGCAGAAGCATTTGGAAAGCACATACAACATTTTTAAGAAGAAGAAGAAATCTATAGGAAAGTAATGAAAGGTATAAAGTAATAATATATATAAAAAAAATTTAAAATGTATTTAAAAAATCAGATTCAATGATGGTGTATTTTATATAATAAATATTTCCCAAAGTAACATAAAATAGGTTTAATTGCAAGAAAATTGGTATGTGCAAAATGATGAAGAAAATCGATGACAGTGCTTACGAGGTGAGTTTATAACACAATTGGGATATCTATCAAGTATTTAATGTTTTATATTTATATTATTTTCATGTATAATATGGTGAAGGAGAATAATATGAATAATTGGATTTCAAGCAACAGGTACCAAGTAATAAGAAAAAGAATATCGTATAGGTTATAGACAAGAATATAGTGAACACAAGACAAGGAAGTTATATTAAGTATTATATAGAGTGGGAAGCACTATAATAGGAAGAAAAAACATGGATTTTAGAATATGAGTTAAAAAATATTGGTGGTAAAAAGTGGCAAGAATATAATCATGAAAACTCACAAGAGATGAGATATTTTCAACCAAAGGAAAATGATGTAGAGACCTATTTTCCGTAGGCCATAACTTTTGACTCATTTTAAACTGATTGATTTTTTTTTCATTCCAAAAATGATAAATAAAATAATAATTAATCCATAACCAACATCACTATTTAATTCCAATTCCAACATGTTTTGATATCCATACATGATCATCTAATAGTCTAAAATTGCATGCTAGTATTTTTAGTCATGTCAAAAATATCATAAATCAAATAACTTTGAAATTTGACATCAACTTCAGTTGAAACTCATCCAAAAAAGTGAATTTATTTTTTATATGACATGTTATAAACTTTAAATCCATTAGAATTTACATGCAAAATCTATTATGAAAATCTAACTGTTATTTATAGTAGGGCACATTAACTATAGGTAGTTTATTAATTTTTTAGGTTTTTTAAACATTTTAATATCAATTCTAATTTTGAGTTCAATTTTATTTAAATACTTTAATGTATTCTTATTCATTCAAGGTGAATCAATGAATATGGTGGTTTCACTAAATTATGATTATTGTGCCCATTGATTTTTTTTTGCTTTGTTAGTCTATGGATTCATCATTTGGTATCAGAGCAAGTTCAAATCTTGGAGGTAATATAGTTTTGATTTTTTATTAGGTTTTGATATTTTATATTTTTTTAATAGTGTTTTGTGCTTTAATTACAAGTGTAAATATATTGAGAGGACAAGGAGGAATTTCATAGATGAATTGGAACATGTAACAACATGACAAGCAAGTGAAATAATTTACTATAATTATAAAAAATGTTACAAATCAAAGACAAAGATAAGAGAGGGAGGAAATAGAGGAAGAAAATAACATGACAAAAGAATTTCATGAAAATTTGAAAGAACAAGAACAACCACCATAAATATAAGAAAGGAAGCTTCAAGCTTTAGAGTGAAGGAATGAAGAAATCAAGGTTAATGTTTTAGAGTATGCAGTAAGTTTCAAATTTAAGGAGGTGATAGACTAGTTAAATAACATAGATTTTTTTTGAATGGTAAATTTTTCATGCACAAAATTTAGGTGCCATGTAATTATTTGGTGGGATCACTTTTAGAAAGAGAGATAGAGAAAAAGTAAAGATAAGATCAACACTTCAAGTAATATATAAAAGGAGTTGAGGGAGAAGTGTATTCTTATAGATTATGCACAAACCATATATAAAATATTTTTGTATTGAAGGGAGAAGGATCAAAATATAAAATAATATATAGATGAATTATAAAATTTTCCCATATGAGTGGAGTATGATGAAACATAGGAACAAATGGACACAAGGTATGTAAATGGTTTGAATTTTTATATTCAATATTAACTAAGCATATATAGAATAATTTGCATGGAGGAAGAATATCAATTATCTTTGAAGTCATAATAAAATCAAAATATAAAATATTTTATAAGATCCTTTGGGAAAAAAAGAGGATAATCACCTCCAATAATGGGGTGTGGTAGGTTTAAATACACTAGTGTAGGATGTCCCCATGGTACAAAATGATAATAGGATAATAGATAAAGATTTTAATATCAACAAATAAGAAGAGTATTTCATAGAGGTAGAGGCTATTGTGGTTTTAGAGGTTATAATGGTCCACACAAACTCTATATTTATTATAGATGTGGATAAGAAGGACACACAACATTTGAGTGTCTGCATTATCATGAACAATAAAGAAGGCAAGAGGAAAACCCACAAGCAAATTTGGTGAGGGATAAGAAAAGGGCAAAAAATATAGAAGTTTCAAGAGTAGACATTGGATAAAATCTCATGATGAAGAGAAAAATGATAGATACAATAAATAACATGCGTTGAATAAAGAAGGTGGTGATTCTTTACTACATACAAATATTTTCTTAACAAGGTCCACTTTAGGAGGTAATATATGCAAAGTAATTATTCATAGTGGTAGTTGTGAAAATATGGTTTCAAAAAAATTGGTATAAATTTGGAACTAAAATGTAAAAAGTCATCCATATCATTATTGGATTTAATTCTTTAGGAAACGAAATGAATTTGCAATCAATAAAAGGTGTTTAATCAAGTTTTATATAGGAAAAACCTATAAAGATGAATTACGGTGTAATTTTATTCCAATTGATGCATGCCACATGTTGTTGTGAAAGAAATGGAAATATAGGAGAAATATAATTCATGATGGAGCAAAGAATACATATAGTTTTTCTAAAGGTGATACCAAGGTAGTTTTATTATCTCTTATATAAGAAGTATAAGGGAAAAGCATGTTTTTGATGTTGTAAATTTATCAAAGACATGAAGATAATATGTTATTGTTACACATCTATTTCGTCTAGTAAATACGACATAAAAGTGGTAAAATAGGAGTAAAATCAATAGATGTGTTGAGATAATATGAAGATGTTATACCGAATGAGTTACCAGATGGTTTACTACCAAAGAGAGACATTTGAAATCATATTGATTTTATTTTAGGATCAACTTTACCCAATCAAGTAGAATATAGGATGAGTTAAATATAAAAATAAAATTTGAATAAACATGTTACTAATTTAGTTAGAAATGGTGTCGTAAGGGAGAGCATAATTCCATGTGTAACACTTGCATTTCTAACTCTAAATAATTATGGGACATGAAGGATGTATGTGAACAATATGGAAATCAGTAAAATAAGAATTAAATACAAATTTATTATACCTAATTTAAATGATATGTTAGATGTGATTACAGGAGAAAAATACTTTACTAAGGAGTAGGGTTGTACATGTCATTATCAGTTCCAACAAGATCTTGGACATATTTGAGTATGAAACTCGTGTTGGGGTTGCCAAACAAGAAAAGAGGTAATGATTCAATTTTTGTAAACTTAGATATGTTTTATAATATTCTTCATTTTATTTCATGTAATAAAACAAATTATGCCACTAGAGTAGCATAACTATTTTTTAAGGATGTTGTGAGATTGCATTGTGTTCCAACCATTACTTAAGAGAAGGGGACAATTTTCTAAGTCATTTTTTGAGTACTATATGGAATAAAATTGTAAATACATGAAAATTTAGTAGTACATATGACCTAAAAATAGATTTAAAAACAAATTTAGTAAATATGAGCTTGGGATGTTTGTTGAGATGCATAGTTTGAGAGAATCTTAAGCAATGAGACTTAACTTTACCACAAGATGAGATTGCCTATGATAGTTTAGTGAATAGATAAATAAGTAAATCACCATTTTATATTTTTAATGATATAAATCCTATGGTTATTCCCATGGTTATTTTATATTTTGTGTATTTACCAACTACAAAATGAGTTAGTGATGATGCAAAAGCATTTGCAAAGCACATACAACATTTTTAAGAAGAAGAAGAAATCTCTCTGAAAGTAATGAAAGGTATAAAGAAATAATAGAAGTATCAAGAATTTAAAATGTATTTTAATAAGGAGATTTGATGATGGTGTATTTTATATAATACATATTTCCTAAAGGAACATAAAATAATTTGAAGTGAAAGAAAATTGGTATGTGCAAAATTATGAAGAAAATTGATGACAATGCTTACGAGGTGAGTTTATAACAAAATTGGGATATCTATCAAGTATTTAATGTTTTATACTTATATTACTTTCATGTATAATATGGTGAAAGAGAAGAATATTAAGAAGTGGATTTGAAGTAATAGGTACAAAGTAATAAAAAAGGAATATAGTATAGGTTATAGATAAGAATATAGTGAACACAAGACAAGGAAGATATATTAAGTATTCTGTAGAGTGGGAGAGACTAGAATAGGAAGACAACACTTGGATTTTGAAATAGGAGTTAAAAAATATTGGTAGTAAAAAGTGTCAATAATATAATCATGAAAACTCACAAGAGCTGAGTTATTTTCAACCAAAGGAGAATGATGTAGAGACCTATTTTCCATAGGCCATAACTTTTGACTCATTTTAAACTGATTGATATTTTATTCATTCCAAAAAAAAAGATAAATAAAATAATAATTAATCCATAACCAACATCACTAGTTAAGTCCAATTCCAACATGTTTTGATATCCATACATGATCATCTAATAGTCTAAAATTGCATGCTAGTATTTTTAGTCATGTTAAAAATATCATAAATCAAATAACATTGAAATTTGAATCAAATTTAGTTGAAACTCATCCAAAATAGTGAATTTATTTTTTATATGACATGTTTTAAACTTTATATCCATTAGAATTTGCATGCAAAATCTATTATGAAAATCTAATTGTTATTTACAGTAGGGCAAATTAACTATAGGTAGTTTATTAATTTTTTAGGTTTTTTGAACATTTTAATATCAATTCTAATTGTGAGTCCAGTTTTATTTAACTAATTTTATGTATTCTTATTCATTCAAGGTGAATCAATGAATATTGTGGTTTCACTAAATTATGATTATTATGCCAATTGACTCTTTTTTTTTTGCTTTGTTAGTCTATGGATTCATCATTTGGTATAAGAGAAAGTTCAAATATTGAAGGTAATATAGTTTTGATTTTTTATTAGGTTTTGATATTATATATTTTTAATAGTATTTTGTGCTTTAATTACAAGTGTAAATATATTGAGAGGATAAGGAAGAATTTCACAGATGAATTGGACTATGTAACAACATGACAGGCAAGTGAAATAATTTACTGTAATTATCAAAAATGTCATAAATCAAAGACAAATACAAGGGGGGGAGGAAATAGAGGAAGAAAATAACATGAAAAAATAATTTCACGAAAGTGCGAAAGAACAAGAACAACCACCATCAATATAAGAAAGGAAGCTTCAAGCTTTAGAGTGAAGGAATGAAGAAATCAAGGTTGAATTTTTAGAGTATGAAGCATGTTTCAAATTTAAGGAGGCGATAGACTTGTTAAATAACATAGATTCTTTTTGAGTGGTAAAGTTTTCATGCACAAAATTGAAGGGTCATGAAATTATTTGGTGGGATCACTTTTAGAAAGAGAGACAAAGAAAAGGTAAAGATAAGATCAACACTTAAAGCAATATATAAAAGGAGTTGAGGGAGAAGTGTATTTTTATAGATTATTCACAAACCCTATATAAAATAATTTAGTATTCAAGGTAGAATGATCAAAATATAAAATAATATATAAATGAATTATAAAATATTTCCATACAAGTGGAGTATGACGAAACATAGGAACAAATGGACACAAGGTATGTAAATGGTTTGAAGTTTTATATTCAATATTAAATAAGCATACGTATAATAATTTGCATGGAGGAAGAATATCAATTAGCTTTTAAATCATAATAAAATCAAAATAGATAATATTTTATAATATCCTTTGGGAAAAAAAGAGGATAATCACCTCCAATAAGGGGGTGTGGTAGGTTGAGCTACACTAGTGGAGGATCTCCTTATGGTACAAAAAGATAAAAGGATAATAGACAAAGGTTTTAATATCAACAAATAATAAGAGGATTTCATAGAGGTAGAGGCTATTACATTTTTAGAGGTTATAATGGTCCACACAAACCTTATATTTATTATATATGTGGATAAGAAGGACACACAACATTTGAGTGTCTTCATTATCATGAACAATAAAGGAGGCAAGAGGAAAACCTACAAGTAAATTTGTTGAGGGATAAGAAAAGATTAAAAAAAAATAGAAGTTTCAAGAGCAGAGATTGGAGAAAATCTCATGATGAAGAGAACAATGATAGATACAAGGAAGAACATGTGTTCAATAATGAAGATGGTGATTCTTTACTACATATAAATATTTTCTAAACAAGGTGCACTTTAGGAGGTAATATATGCATATTAATTATTGATAGTGGTAGTTGTGAAAATATGGTTTCAAAAAGATGGTATAAATTTAGACCTAAAATGTAAAAAGGCATCCCTATCCTTACTAGATTTAATGCTTTAGGAAAGGAAATGAATTTACAATCAATAAAAGGTGTTTAATCAAGTTTTATATAGGAAAAACCTATAGAGATGAATTATGTTGTGATTTTATTCCAATTGATGCATGACACATGTTGATGTGAAATAAATGGAAATATAAGAGAAAGATAATTCATGATGGAGCAAAGAATACATATAGTTTTTGTAAATGTGATACCAAGGTAGTTTTACTATCTCTTATATAAGAAGTACACGGGAATAGCATGTTGTTGACGATATAAATTTTTCAAAGACATGAAGATAATATGTTATTGTTATGCATTTATTTAATCAAATAAATAGTGGTAAAATAGGAGTAAAATCAATAGATGTGTTGAAATAATATGAAGATTTTATACTGAATGAGTTACCAGATGGTTTACTACCAAAGAGAGATATTCAAAATCATATTAATTTTATTCTAGGATTAGCTTCAACCAATCAAGTGGAATATAGGATGAGTCCAATAGAAAAATAAAAATTGAATAAACATTTTACTAAATTAGTTAGAAATGGTGTAGTAAGGGAGAGCATGATTCCATGTGTAACACTAGCACTGTTAACTCTAAATAATTATGGGACATGGAGGATGTGTGTGAATAGTAGGGAAATCAATAAAATAAGAATTAAATATAAATTTATTATACCAAGTTTAGATGATATTTTGGATGTGATTATAGGAGAGAAATACTTTACTAAGATTGATATAAGGAGTGGATACTATCATAGTCATATTCGTGAAGGAGAAGAACAGAAAACAACATTCAATAATAGGGATAGCTTATGTGAGTGGATGGTTATGTCATGCATATTATCTAATAAAACCAACACATTTATGAGGGTGATGATCATAGTGATATATGATTACATGTTTAACTTTGTAGTGGTTTATTTTGATGACATTTTGATATTGAGTGAGAGTAAATAAGAAAAATTAAGGCATTTAAAAATGGTATTATAATTATTAAGGAGAAATTTTATTCAAATAAGTGAATGTTTATGAAGAATAGTTTGGTATTTTTGGGGTTTTTAGTTTTACCAAATCATGTAAGAATGGATGAAGAAATGGTAAAGTCAATTGTTGAGTGACCTATTACAAATAGCATTACCAATGTAATGAGTTTCCATGGTTTAACAACTTATTATAGAAAATTCATTAAGAATTTTAGTAGTATTGTTGTGCCAATAAAATATTCAATGAGAGGTAAAGAATTTGTGTGGATAAAATTAGAAAGAGAAATATTTTCATTGTTGAAGAATAAGATTACATAAATATATTTTTCAACATTTCCATACTTTAATAAAGTTTTGAGGTATACTGTGATACATCACGAGTGGGAATTGGTGTTGTGTTTAGTCAATAAGGAAGACCAATATAATATTTCAGTGAGAAATTGAATAAGATAATATATAAGTATTATAAATTTGATGTTGAATGTTATACCATTTTCCAAGAATTAAAACATTAAAGGCATTGCATGGTGCCTAAGGAGTTTATCCTTTTTACAGATCATGAGACTTTGATTTATGTGAACATTCAAAATAAGTTAAATAGTAGACATGCAAAGTGGGTGTCTTTATTTTAGGGATATAATTTTTTTTAAACATAAAATAGGAAAATAAAGTCAGCTAATTGATGCCTTGAACAAGATACGAGCATTGTTAACTTGGATTTGAATTTGTTAAGGAATAAAGGATACTAATCCATATTTTAGAAAGATAGTTGAGTAATTCAGAAATCCATTAACAAGTAATACAAGTACTATTTATGATGAGTACCATATATAATATGGATATATTTTCAAGGGAAAAAAAATTATGTATTCTTGTTGGGAATCTCAAAGATAATATCATAAGAGAATTGCAAAATGGTGGTTTGGGTGGACATTTTGGTAAGACTAAGATAATAGCTTGGACAATTAGTTTTGGCCAAATATTAAGAGAGGTGTTTTAAGATATGCTTCAATCTATAAGATATTCCAAGTGGCTAAAAGACATGAAAAAAATATAGGGTTTTACATTCCATTACCAATTTCAAGAGGATCGTGGATATATTTTAGTATGAAATTTGTGTTAAGGTTTTCAAAAACATAGAGAAATAATGATTAAATTTTTATTGTCATATTTATGTTTTATAGTATGGTTCATTTTATTTCATGCAAGAAAACCAATGATGTCACTAGATCAATAGAACTATTTTTCAAAGATGTGAGATTGTATGATTTTCCAAAAACCATTACTTCAAATAGGGACACAAAAATTAAAAGTTAATTTTTGAGGATTTTATGGAATAAACTATGAACTAAACTATAATTTAGTATTACATAACACCCAAAAGTGAATGAAAAATTAAAATTATTAAATGAGACATTTTAAAATTTGTTGAGATACATAGTTGGAGAGAATCCCAAGCAATGGGACTTGAATCCACCATAAGATGACTTTTTCTATAATATTTTAGTGAAAAAATAGATGGGTAAATCACCATTTTAGATTGTAAATGGTATAAATCCTTTGATTATTTTAAATTTGGTGGAGTTACTAATTGTAGAACAAGATACCGATGATTCAAAAACATTTACAAAGTGCATAGTATAGTTTCAAGAAGAAGTAAGAAGAAATATACATGAAAGTAATGAAAATTATAAAACAACATCAGATGCATCAAGAAAGTCAAAGGTATTTTAATAATGAAATTTTTTGATGTTGTATTTGAGAAAATAAATACTTTTCAAAAGAAAATTGGTTTGTGCAAAATTATGAAGAAAATCAATGACAATATTTATGAGGTGAATTATCCACATAATTTTAATATATCTCAACTATTTAATGTTTCAAATTTATATTATTCTCATGTAAAATACGGTGAAGTGTGTTGGGGTGGGATATGAATATGTGGATTAGAAGTAATAGCTAACAAAGAAGAAAAAAGAGGAGATATCACAAGTTGTGGATAAGAAGACAGTGAACACAAAACAATGAAGTTATAATGTGTCTTTAGTACAGTGGGAAGGACTAAAATAGGGAAAAAAACACTTAGATTTCTAAATGAGAGATTAAAAAATATCAAAAAAAATAAATGACATAAAAATAATTAGGGAAACACGTAAGATTTGAGTTATTTTCGACTAGAGGAAAATGATACTAAGACCTATCTTCTACATCCATAAATTTTGACTTGTTAATCAAATTGAAATCTCGTTCACACAAAAATGAAGATAAAAGAAAGGATAATGCATCCATAACTAGATTAACCATTTAGGGCCAATTAAAAGATGTTTTTAGAGCTATATGAGATCATCTAAAGGCTCAAAGTTACATTCTAATATTTTTAGCCACGTTAAAAATAGTAGAAATCAAATAATTTTGTAATTAAACATGAACTTGAGTTGAAACAAATACAAAATCATGAATTTATTATATATAAAATATTTTTGAAATTTTAGACCTATTTGAATTTGTATGTATAAATTATTATAAAAATTAAATTATTATTTAAATTAGAGATAATTAACTCTATGTAATATATTTTTTTAAGTTTTTAAAAAAAAATTATGTCAACTCCAATTTTGAATTGAAGTTTATTTAAATAAATTTATATAATATTTTTATTAATTCAAAATGAATCAATAAAAATTTTGGTTCCACAAAATTATGTGTTTTGTGTTTATTGATATTTTTTTACTTTACTAATATGTGTATTCACACATATTCACGAACCCCACTATAAATACGACTTGATGAGTGTAGGTATTACCCATTATTTGTTAATTTTGTTTATTTTTTTATTTTATTTTATGAAAATTAAACTATCCCTAGGCATGGTAATCATTAATTCCTTCACTTCCATGGCACCGCTCCATGCCCGATCCATCAAACCATCAAAAGAGAGCTTTAGCCATCCCAATGCCTAATTTACAACTTTCCTTTCTATTTCACCTCAAATTCTATTTGACTGCACCACACTATAGAACCATATTAAAAATGAAGTTTAATAAGGGAGGTATTCATTTATAGACTAATAATTTCAAACTTTATCCATATTTAGCATAAATGGAAATTTTGATGGATACGATAAACTCTAAACATATCTAGACATTTAAATATATGTATATTCACACTAAATTTTTTTAGATTGCTGTGTCTTAAAAATCAAAAAAATTTAAAGAAATAAGTGAAAAATAAGTAAGGTCGAATAATTTCAGATATTGTGGATTCAAATTCCTTATAGCATGTTGAATGAGCATGTATTTTTTTGATAAAATATAAATAAATTTATTCTAAATTCGATTTATATTTATATTTCAATAATATTTGTTTATAATATTGAATACATTCATATGAAATAAAAGAAGGGATGCATAACATATAATGCTGCTAATCTAACCACATCAAAAAATATAATCATTTTCAAAATTAATTTGTTGCCAGATTATAAGTACTAAGGATCATGATTTCTTATTCATTCTAAAGAATTCCAAAAAAAAAACAAAAAAAAACAAAAACAAACTTTAGTATGTTTCTCTAATTCTTTAACCGTGAATCTATATTTCTTATATTACAAAAATCCAAATTTGAATGAGACATATATAAAAATAGTTGATTAAATTTTGAGTACAAACAATTAAAATATTTAATCCACCTATACCAAAATGATCAACAATCTTACGTCTTAATGCTAATAGTATGAATGATGGAATAATATTATAATGTACATCACAAATATTAATATTAATCAAACGAAAATATAAATTGGTACATTGACGTAAGAAAGTTTTCATAATATAAATGAAACATTTCCTTGGTGTTGCTAAATGGATATAAGTTTCACATTTATTAAGAACCTATATGCCACATGTATTAATGATAGTGATGTACTCTTCGGTATAAATATTAGAGTTCATTCCACTTCCATCGAAGATAATATTAAATATCGTGGATGGTGAGAGAAGAAGCATTTGGATTTTAAAAAATTAGTTCTGCTTGGACATGTGGCTGCAAACGTCAATCCTATGATGGCATTGAGTTGAGATGCCTATTGGGAATGCACAGCGGATGGATTAGAGGAAATTGAATGAGGGAATGTTACCTGACCAGCGTGCGGAGTTTGAATATGGATGTGCTGGATGGACAGTGGGTGGAGGGAAATGGAAGTTTGCATTGGAGCAAAGCTGAGATGAGGTGTTTAAGAATTAAACATGTCAGGGAAGAGATGAGCGACTGTCACTTGGCAGTTGAATGGGATAGGTGTCATGTAACGAACATCTTATGATAATAAAAAATATATATATTATATTATATTATTGATAATTACATATATATTATATAATATTATAATATTTATAATATTGAAAATTATTAGATAATATAATGTTTTTATATATATATATATATATATATATATATATATATATATATATATATATATATATATAATTTTAATAATATATAATATGTTTTGATTAAGATAAATTAATTTTTAAATTGGTGTGGAATCCAACCTAGGTATATTAGGTCTAGGTTTCCTCCACTGTACAAAAAATAAAAGAGGGTGCAGTTTACTAGGAAAAAAAATGGGCTCAATCAAAAGGAGCAACGATAACAAAAAGAGCGTCAACCACTTTTGATTGATATAGGAACCAGTTAGTTTTAGATGGATTAAAATCTACCATAGATTAATGGAGAAGAGACATGGGTCTCAAAGAAAACCATTATTTTCCCCAAGAGACCAACATAATGATTTTGAATGGATCAAGAACCATCCTGGACGCAAAATGAGGACCAGGTCTCTAAAGTCAATCAAAGAGAGATAAACCCTATGTGATCCCTAGTGAGACCCAAAGCTAACAAATCACCACTAAAGATAAAGCAAGGGTCTTGAATGCAACACAACATGAGGTTTAAGTCTCCAAAATAAACCACTGAATAGTTACACAAAAAATCACACAGGGAAAACATAGATGAATAACCCAATCTTGAGCACAAGGGGGCCCAACTCCCCAAAATGGAGTCACCAAATGAAATAGGACCCCATTAGGGCTCTGTTGTACCATCTGGAGAAGGATTCCATGGGGAATCCACAACCAATGAAATATCCTTAAAAGTAATTCATGAAAGAGAATGTTGCCTATTAGTATTTTTAGAGAGAAATCATGCAACACTTGTGAATCATAAATATTCTCAACTATCCTAAACCATGCCCCATGAGAAACAATCTCTCAAAAATAGAACACGGACAAAATAAGAGAACCGAAAACATGCACAAGAGTCCTTATCATCTTCACCAAGTGATTCTTGCATCATATTTAATTGAAAAGCAAGATAGACCCAAAGGACTCCTTGATTCCAGGTATCTGTCTCAGCACAAATATAAAGAAAATAGCCACACTTTAAGCATCCTTGAGTAAAAGAGAGTTAGGATATACATACACTCCTACTTTGCTCCAAAACCCATAGGAACAACCCCTAGAAACCTGACAAGGGTCAGTGGGTATTCATAAAGTTTCCCAGCATCATTTATAAAAATTGCACTGAGTTCAGGATGAAAAACTATCTAAATCAACATTACCAAAATAAAATTCCAAAGGACATAGCCATCCTTTGTATCTGCTAATCTGGGCATTCAAATTTTCCACCACTTTAAAGTTCCCATTGTTTCAGTTTAGATAAAGCGCCTCCTAGAGAAACTCAAAATGGAGCTTCAAAAAGCATCTCTAAATGAAAAAGAATCCCCTTTGAAATCCATGGTACAGATAGAAGAAGGATTCTAGGGGAAATCCACAACCAAACAAACTTCCAACCAAGCACTTGCAAAAGAGACGACCAATTTTTTAGATCCCTTGAAAATTTAATCCTAGCATAGGGAACCACACAAAGGAATCCTTGAGATAATATTCCTTAAGGTAAAAATTAAAACTTTAGGGTCTCCCATAGGCCCAACTTCAACAAATTTGAGATTCGAACATGATAGCATTGAAGGGGTCCCCAAAGACATACCCAACCCATATAGTCGAAGGCCAATCGGTCCCGAAGTGAGTCTACAACAACTTTGGGTGCAATCAAAGGCCCCAATCAACTTCACCAAGTGCTTTTCTCTTGAAATCTCCTCAATAAAATAAGCAAACCCTAAGGACACCCTAATACCAAGTATTTGCCTCGACCCAAAAATAGGGGAAATAACCACACTTAAGTATTCTTGAAAATGAGAAAAATAGGATCAGCAAGCACACCCACTTTGCTCTAGAATCCTTAGAAGCAACCCCTAAGACCTGGAGATAAGCCTCCAAGTGGCCATGAAACAACAGAGCACCATATCTGAAACCTCCACTGAGTTAAGGAAAAACAACCAAAGCTTCAAACCCTAGAACCATCGAGGAAATCAAAGCCATGTGACTAAGACATGGTTAGCAAAAATAGAGATACCAAAGGAAAATGTCAGAGGACCCAGTCCGCATTCGGGAGTGCAGATTTTAGTTCCTTTCTTCAGCACAAGATTCCCCTTCCAAATAAAATTAAAACCAAGTCTAGAAGACATTCTGGGGTTCCCATTTCCTTGCTTCCTTTCTCATATCCTTTCGCACTTGAATGCAAAGCTTTCACTGTACACCAATTTGTACATTGTAACATCCGAGTCAAATTCTACGTAGATCTACGGTTCCCATCACTTCTGATCCAAACCAAAACCTCCAAAAGAGACCTGAATCAGAACTTGTTTTTCTTAAGGGTCGGCTCCCCTAAATAGTTAAGACAGATTGTAAAGCATGCCCAACAAAAGACTTCGAGCCCATTACAGGGCAGAGGATTCTAAAAATGGCGGATCCATCCAAGCGGATCGTGACCACACTTCCAGCGGTTCCCCGAATCCCATAGGATCAAATAGGAGCAAAAGGAGAAAGGACAAAGCAAAAGAACCTCCTTCCTGGTCGGAGCTTCGATAGAGCAGTAGATCTGGACGTAGCTGAATAGGTCGAAAGCTTCAAAAGTTTCCCCCACACTCGTTCTTCCCAAGGAGACATAACTTCTATCCAAAGCAAGTCTGACGCCTCTAGACCAAACAATAACAGTGAAAACCCCTTGGACGGGGTCTGGATTTACATCTTCGTCACTCCTCACCATTGCCTGAACACGGATTCTGTATGTGTCTTCATCACTCTCCTCACCATTGCCTGAACCTTCCCGCTCACCGCCTGTTTTGAAAATTTTGCCCGTTCCACTCATCTCCATCTATTTCCCGTCCATAATTTTCATTATAAGATATAATCTGTTATACAAAATTAATCAACTAGGTAATTATTTTTTATATATTACAATTTATAAATATATAAAATAATTATTTATATAATATAATATATTATATTTATAATTAGTATATATAAATATAACTTATGAAACCTAAATGTTTTGTCCTCGTGTTCATGTCATCGTATCAATGTGGAGCTTTCCTGTAATCAAATTAGCTCTCATAATGTCCTCATCCTCTGTTGACAATAGAAAATGGCTAGTCAAAAACGTATACTCCGTATAATTTGCATACCCCTTTGAAATGGGTGCAAGTCATGAAAATCCACTAGCAACTTTGAATATGGGCATGGTGTATAACAATGCCCCATGGTGTACGATACAATATCCAATACATTTTTATTGTCCCTCACCATCATCGCTCAGCTCACCTTAAAATCATTCACCACTTGCATGTTATGTATGGACTGCTCAAGTTCACTATGAGAAATAATGTTTCCTCCTTGCATAACATGTTGCCCCTTCATATGAAGAAACACACAACCTCATGTTCTACTATCACCTCCACTAGAAATATAAAATTATTTTTGAATAACGATTTGTTAAAAAAACATAGATGGGGTCAACAATCATATTGATTTACACTCCCTTAATTTACAAAACATCGCTTTAGAAAGACAAAATATTACATCCTTTCCACTCATTTGATTGCGACATAACTCCATGTCTGATGTGTGGCTCTGATCAATGTTGCATTGCCTCTAATGTGGGAACAAGACATTTATGTTCCAGAATCTATCTTTTTGTTTTCAATTCATGCATGCTACCAATATATTGACACTTAGATCAATTACACTAGGCTTGAGAATAAACGTAAATGTCATGCTCATACCCCTAGAAGAAATGGAAAGGCCATACATAACATAAAAATAGATAAATATTTCAAGGTGAGCTACATAGTGATGGTGAGGGGAAACCACAAGGTATTTTATGTGATATCATACACCAGGGGGGCATATAATAATATGATATATTATATAATATAATATTGGATTTACCGAACATGTTACCATTTGGAATGCACACATATTTCTTTGTGGTGACATATTGATAAAACTTATCCCATATAAATTACACCTACACATGTGACAATGTTATGTTTTAAATTGACACATCAATGTACTAGCAGTGCAAAATGATAAGTGTCAATTATATCAAATCAAATTGGAATCATATTTGATTGAATTCTTTCTATTTTCAATGATGGATGAGGATGTCATGATGCTTGAGCACTAATTTTATTGTAATAGGGTTCCATGTCTCATGTGCAATTTGAACAAATGGTGCAATGTTATTGATGCTAAGAAGAGACGTATAGGTCCCACAGTCTATCTTCTATCTTCCATTGATCCATGATGTCAATATATTTACCCCTAGATAAATACTTCATGGTGGGTGGGGAAGTGATGGTAAGGGCCAATAATAGGGTATTTTAGGAGATCTCATACACTATAGGGCCCATATCATATAATAGACTTATATTTAGGGCCGATGTTGGATTTACATACCATGCACCGATTGTAAACACTTCCATAGCTTGCATGGTGTTAGCATCCTTGATTGGATAATTTTCATTGTCAAGGGTGGATGAGGACATTATGAGATATGAATTGATTAAAATAGGGATCCATGTATAATGTACATCTTGAGTCAGCACAGTAATATTGCTGATGTGGGGAGAATACATTGAGTTCCTAGAGTCCATCTTGTAACTTTCATTTGTGCATGCTACCAATATATTAACACGTGGAAAAACTAATTTATTATTACGATCATACATAAATTCCATACTCATATCCTTCAAATAAAAGGTGGCCACAATTGGATCCTATCTCTGTAAGCATCTCATTTATTCCTATTCACAAAAATACATAAAATTTAAGGGAGCTCTAGCCAGGAAATATATCTTTTAGAATGATTATTAAAATGAATATCAAATTGTTTTGGCTTAACACATTGTACAAGAAATTTAAAATGATGTCTATGTTGATGGGTTTGGAGTGACATACGATTACCAATTTAAACTACTTTTATTTATGAAACTCGACTTTACCAAAATAAAAATTTACACCCTTTCAACGCAACTTACACTCTTCAGTATGGTACTCTCACCTTCCACTAAGGAATCTATAATATATGGTGTGCTTATGAAGTTTAGATACATTAAAATGACACAATGTTTGGAGAGATTATGCATGTGCTAGTGGGAATTAGAATGAACCCCCATTACACTATCCAAAATTGGTAGTGTTTGTGGTCCTGAAGACAATTTTACCATTCCTCCATTCACCAAATAAAGATAAATAATCACTATTGTTACAAATTCAATAATTGTTGTTGATCTTAATAATATTGAAATTATAAAATGCTTTGAAATATATGTATCCATATTTATTTTCATATGGCATCATAAATCGATAAAATTCAATAGAAAGTTTATTTCATTGAGGAATCCTTCCCATTTTTTCATCTAATTGTTTTTAGATTCATCTAATTTAATGTTAGGCTTAACTAAATTGATACATGGTGCATTATCTACATTTGTAAAGAATCCCTTCAATATCAAACATATATTTCCATTGGGATGATCCTTGTTTCAATCATAAGTTGGGTAACTTAAATAGTTCATTCAAAATTATAGATTCCATTAATTGATGTGGCATGTCACTTGATATTAATCATATGTCTTCCTAGTCTTCTTTGAGTCTATGACCTAAAATACCATAATTCCTGTCACTGCGACTACCCATCTCACCTTCAAATCTTTTACTACTTTAATGTTTTGTACATCCTTTCCCTTCCCCACTAATGTAACATTTCTCAATCTCAATATGAATCAAAACATTTCCTCCCTACACAACTCATTGCCACAACATTTTAAGGAAGACACAATGTCATTTTCCATTGTCACATCTACCATTTTTTTTTAAAAAAAAAATCTTAACACTTTGTGCATAAAAAGCTAAGTGAGGTCAGTGATCATGGGTTTTGAGTTAGCTGCAATTATTTATTTACTCTCTTTTGCTTTAGAAAGCACCACTTTACCAAAATATAAATTGACATCCCTTTCAGTCCAACTTCCACATTTGAGGCAAGCGCATGTTAAATATAATGTGTACCATAAAGTACTAACAACAAGTATCTAAAATATTCCACTATAATTATTAGTATGTACATGAATACTATAGTCATCAAAATTTCAATAATCACTTTCCTCTTAACCACTCAAAATTGGCAATTAAGATTATCAGTTTTTTTTTACCTAAATGGCATTTTGTACCACTCAATTAGATTATATAATAGACATATTTCATTGAATAAGCCTTTTCCATTTTTTTGTCAAGTTGATTTTATAATAATCTAATTAGATTTTAAATAATTTATGTAAACAAAAACTTTAATATATTATTAATATTAATTATAAAACATACAAATACTGATAACAAATATCTTAATGAATGCTTAATTATATATTATAATATACAATTATTGAATATAATATTATATATTATATATTATATATTTTTTATAATTAATTAATAAATATATATAATTATTAATGATAATTTATATTATGTATTATATCTAATACAATATAATATATTATTATTACTTATAATATATTATATATCTACGAATATTCTGTAATATATTATGAATAATATAAATATATCAATACACACACACACACACACACACACACACACACATTTACTATTTAATATAACATTTTATAGTATAATATATAAAATGTACAATATAGTAATTTATTATAATAAATATATGTTATAGAGGTTTGTAAATGTATATATTGTTATTATTTAACGAATTTTAAAATATTTGATTGTTTTCATGTT
This sequence comes from Torreya grandis, assembly GCA_037957365.1. Classification (NCBI taxonomy): domain Eukaryota; kingdom Viridiplantae; phylum Streptophyta; class Pinopsida; order Cupressales; family Taxaceae; genus Torreya; species Torreya grandis. Next base: position 325,121 of record JARHVA010005994.1, read on the forward strand.
TTTTATGTCATATTCTTTTTCAATATTTTGTTATTACTCATATTCATTGTGAAATAGAACATCTCCTCTCCAAATAATATATAATTATAAAAATAAATATACAATTTCATTTTCTACCATCATCTTCAACACCAATATCAAATTATTATTATTCAAAACTTTATTAAAAATAATATAAAATAAATGTTTATAAATTTAAAATAAATTATAATTATCAATTTACACTCTTTTACTTTACAAAATCTTATTTTACTAAAAATTAAAATTAAAATTCAATCCAATATTAGTTGGCATACCCATGTGAAGAGGGGTCCCTATAATTTCTCTTGCCTCAAATGTTGTGGATTAACCACACCCCGGTTTGTGGATGTTTAAGGCTATAAATTGTGAGGATGTTTTAAAGCTTAGGTCACTTACTTGTGAGGTCTATGTGAAAATTGAAATCACTTTGATAATATAAACTCTTAGTGCTTATTTAAGCATATTCACATATAGTCCATTATATTACAATTGTATGGATAACATATACTAATGTGATTAAAAGGTAACTACTTTGCATTAAAAGGTAACTACTTTGTTGAATAGAGATATTTAGAAACTTTCGTGTATGATTAATATATTTAAATATGGGTAGACATAATTGAATGGATAATTTATATTAATGTGATTAAAAGGTAGCCACTCCATTGAATACATATATTTGAAAACTTAGTTATTAGTTGGGAGATGTGGACTTGTGAATTATATGGACTTAGTTATATATAAATGGAGAATATCAATTTAAAGGGGAATTAAATATAATAATATTATAACAATTAATAACTTTAATATAAATTAAAAAATTATATCTAATTTCAAAAGGAAATGGGTACACATATTTAAAATATTAGCCTTTGCCTCATTTAATAGTACGTAGAAAGTACGGAAATAAACTTCTCAACTGTTACAATGGAAAGGTAATTGGATCTTTCAACAAGGTATTAACGTTCTGACTTTCCTTATCTAATAGAATAGATATTTATAAATTAATATGTTATTTCTTATTATTCTTTCTCAGATGAAAGGAAAATATCCATTTAGTTAAAATATAAGAGAATTTAAACATTTATAAAAGTTATGTTAATGTCGACAGAAATAATGGTCATTTTTAAAGGATCATTTTTTGATCCGTAAACACCACTAAAAAACTCAAAGTGAAGTTTTAAACATACGGATTCTGAATTTCCTCAAACTTACAAATTCTCAAAAATACTAAAAAAGAACTTCCAATTTGTTTGGCAAAGTATTCTCGGTTATCGAATTGGATTAGAATTGTCAAAGAGACTGATATCTTCTATTCACCAATAAAACCGGATTTTGTTTTAAAAATTAAATGTTGTAAATTGTCAATTTTTCAAATATTGCATGAGTTCTTGATTAATTAAAAATCAGAATACTTGAAAATAAAACATGCAATCATGACAAATTACCACATGAAATTGATAATGGAGTTCGGCATTGATTTCCTATGTCTCCAGGTTCGCCCAATAGTGAGGACCGTTTCTATTAAATTTGCGCAACAAATGGCTTACAAATTCTTGAAACACTACACAACTTCCCTCAGGCCTGATCTCTATCCAAGAATTCCACCTTCGCTGATAAACTCAAGCTCGGTCACACAGAATCCTTCCTCAGTCTTCAATCCCCTTCCGAAATTGCTTTTGTCCTTCATTCAATCTATTGGTATACCCAAATAATAATAAAATTTTCTTTTTAATTATAAAACATAATTAAAAAGGCTTACTTACTGTGTATAAGGTCGGATATTGGAGAAAATCCCATTAGCTAGCCATCTCCAAGCTTAAAACAAGCTCTCGGCCTCTTAAAATAAAACACAGTCAGAAATCCGTATCAAAACAAGTAAAAATAACTCCCTTTTATAACACTTTAGCCACTATGGCTGAAGCAGTCAAGGAGCTTCCCTTTTACATGGGAGGTCAAGAGTTCAAAACCTCTTCCTCCTTTCTAGGCACTCAGGCTCTTCTCCCTAGGCACCAAGCATGCAATTTGAATCTTCTTCCCTCCATTTTTGGTGCTTAGACTATTTCATTATCCCACATGGGCTGCGTGGAGGTGGTTGCATGTTTTTAAGAAGCTGAAGTGTCTTATTGAATGTGTCAACGCCCCCTTTTGTGGGAAACTTGGCGCCTAGTCAAAATATCTTTGATAAATGTGCCAAACAAAAATTCGTCAAACTCGGTCAACTCGCCACCTTGCTTGCCACATGGCTTGGTCAACAAGCTTATCTCTGAACTTAATCATGCCACGTGCCAACCTCCCATTGGTCCACTTGTCGCATGTACATAATGCCACATCACTTGTCGACACCAAATTTTTCTCAGTTGAACCAAAACTTCAACAACCTATAACTTTTGCATACGGTGTCCATTTTTCGAACTGTAAAAAGCGTCGGAAAGCTCTCGATGAGCTCTAAAATGTGGCACCATTAAAACTCTGACTTGAAACCTTTTTTCAGAACCCAATTTCTGATCACACCTCCCTAATGAAAGGCCTTTGGTCTCCAAAAGTCCAATATCCTCTAAAATCGTATAACTGGTCTACTGCATCCATGAAAACAAAACCCAATCATAGCAAGAGGTATAAACAATTGCATTAAAATGATTCAAAATAAAACTACAAAAATGCCTAATCCAAAGGCATGAGTGAGTGAATCTGCAACTGCAAAAGTGATTACAACATACCAAAACTGTCTGTCCAAATGTCACATCTTGTAAAGCGGTGAATTGCCAAAAATTGAAACAACTCCCAATGTAACTTATAAGATAAGTTTATAATGCCGACAACATACAATAAATGTTTTGGACATGTTGCAATACAATGCCCTAGTATGGGACTTATATGCTAAGCAAATGGAAACAACCTAAAGTGTATGATGCCTAACATCTAAACATGCCCAAAGGGTCTTAAACATGCATCTATACATCCATGTGCTAAAGATACATTCAAAATAGCAGTCAAATAAGTGTTGCAAGGAATCAACTCAACCTTCAACATGTTATCTGCTATTATCTCCAACTGATCAAATGAGTTCAAGTCCTCTAGACAACTCACCAGCATAAAATAGGAGATTCAAAAACTTAGAGTTATCAAAAAGTGAGAATTGAAAAACTTCACATGGTAAACCTGTCTTGAAGTGTTCCCACCAACTCTAATCTACATCTTATCAAAGCTTGTTTATTCTCTTAGGCGAATTCTTAACTATGCCTTGCAAAAAGAATGTAGTGATAATCCACTTAACCATTTCTTTCTTCCTAGTGAAATTGATTTCCTTAGTGGATTCCTTATCAATTGCATATTGTTGACTTAACCTCTTAAATGGATTTTCACTTGTAGGTTTTACTTTATCCTAGGTTGTATTGTCAACTGCATTATGGATTGAATTAGCTTCATTAACCTTAGTGAGAGGTTTGTAAATCATCTTAGTTCTAACATTACTTGAATGTGAAGATGCTTGAAGCTTAAAACATCTATCAATCCTATGTCCACTCACTTTACAATGAGTATAAACATCCTTCTTAGGTGAGGGTCCCCTTTTGCCAATTCCCAACTTAACATGAGAATGGTCTTTCAAACATGCAATCTGCTTCAATAAAGCATTTCGTTTCCAACAAGTCTTAGCACTATGGTTATTCATCCCACAAAAAGTGCATGGAAATGATTGCATTATCTTCTGTCCATTATATCCAAACTTTTTAAAAGTATCAATTGGATCAAAAGATTTAGTGTAAGAATCAGGAGGTGGAATCTCAATACCTCTTTTACCTTTACACCTTTGAACTAGTGGTCTAGAACCTTCGCTATTGGAAGCTCATCTTCCTTTAGCCATGGAAGAAACTTCTCCATCATCCACTTGCACACTAGTATAACCCAAACCTGCATGAAGAGGTCTATCCTCAACTTGAATTGGGTTAGATATACCTTGGCTATTTCTACCAAGTCCTCCTCCATTATAACCCATTTTAAACAACAATTTAGATCCTATGCCCTTAGTGTATCTTTCAAAATCACCAAAAACAATATTACTAGAATCTAAATCTAAAATGGTAGAAGAAGATGAAGATTCATGTGGAGAAAAACTTACACTGCACTCAGTCATAGTTTCTGCATCTGAAGTTGAAGGCTTTACCTTTTCACACTCACCACATTGTAATCTAATCAAGAGCTCATCCTTGGATTCAAGCTCTGATTTTAACTTTGCCACTTGCAATTCAATTGCAAATTTTTGGCATCTCAAGATTGCATTTTCATCTTTGATGACCTCAATCTGTGACAACTTGCCCATGGTTTCCTACAAACAACTGATTCCACACTACACACTATAATATAATCAATCTGCAAACCAATAATCCAATTATTCTGGCAGCAATTGTCAATACACAACTAGAAGCAATCCTTGTATTCTAACCACTCTGATACCAACTTGATCTGTAAACACCACTGAAAAACTCAAAGTGAAGTTTTAAACATACGGATTCTAAATTTTCTCAAACTTACAAATTCTCAAAAATACTAAAAAAGAACTTGCAATTTGTTTGGCAAAGTATTCTCGGTTATCGAATTGGATTAGAATTGTCAAAAAGACTAATATCTTCTATTCACCAATAAAACCGGATTTTGTTTTAAAAATTAAATGTTGTAAATTGTCAATTTTTCAAATATTGCATGAGTTCTTCATTAATTAAAAATCAGAATACTTAAAAATAAAACATGCAATCATGACAAATTACCACATGAAATTGATAACGGAGTTCGGCATTGATTGCCTACATCTCCGGGTCCGCCCAATAGTGAGGACCATTTTTATTAAATTTGTGCAAAAA
>JARHVA010005994.1:335000-395000 GCA_037957365.1 Torreya grandis
TAATATAATGATTGGAATGATTGAATCCTTCCATCACAATTGGGTATAAAATGTTCTTATACAGTAGAACTAGATTAGGATTCATTGAATTAGGATTGGAAAAAATGTGTAATGACCGATCGAGATGAATTTACATTTAATAAACTAGCCATTAATTTTTTTAAGGATAAATTGATGGTTTTAGATGTGACCATCATACAATATTATCTTGAAGGAGAAATTTCATATGATTAATAGAGATAATCAAATTGTAGGTATGAATTACTCAATTAATGAGTTTGAGGTGCTTGTAATGGGGAATAAGAATATATAGTATCATATTTGACTCAAGGTAGAGGGTCATATGTATCAAATCAGAGGAATATTTCTTTAAAACTATGGAGTTGAGCATAGGTTAAGGGTGCATAAGGGGTGGTCAAAAATTCATTATTTTAGTATTGAATCTTATTTTTAGTGGCTATGTTTCCCCACCTATTATTTCAATAATGAATCAAAGATAAATTACTCGAGTAAAATGAAGAGTGTTATACATGAGCTTACATGTGAAAAATGGCCTAAAATGTAGATCATAGTTAGAACTATGTTCCATGCAAATCAATAATGAAACATGTATAAATCAATCCCTACATAGGATAAAAATATGAAAATAATTAGGAAAATTATCAGTCAAATAAAAAGGAATGAATACAAATTTTCATGTATGTGATCTATTGTCTTATCTTGTGAAAAAATGGTGACTAGAGAAGGGGGAACCCTTGGATACTTATTCATTAAATCACTTTGATTTCACTATGCATGTCCCAATCCTCATTGGTAGGATAATGTGTTTAAGATCCTAATATGCATTTGAATTCATCATTTCATAACTCAAGCTAGTAAAAGAACTTGGAATCAATCTGTATGAATTCCAATCAAACATTTTGGTGAAAAAAGGGTATATAAAGATGAATGAATTGCTTCAAATAGAATATGATTCATTCTAGTGAAAAATAGTTGAGTACTTGGAGAAAAATTGGTGAAATACAATATGAAATGAGTCTGGTATATATAAAATAGAGAATGGCATGAATTACAATTCCTTCTATGGAAATTAGTTTGAAATTTTGAGTAAGAAAGAGATGATGATGTGTATTTGGTATATTAATTTTAGTTAATGAGTACTAGCTAGATTTATGATTAAACTCGTATAAATTTTGAAACACATGACATGCATGATGCCCCCAATATAAACAAAATTTGTAAAAAATGTCTATATTAATTTTTTTTAAAAATTGGGTAACCATTAAAAACCATTATGTAGACTAAGAATGATTTTAGAAAATATAAAAAATATTATTTGTGATTTTTGGGACAAAAGTGCACTGCTTTGCACAAATGCACCCTGCACTATTATCCTTAGCCTACAACTTTATTTGGATATAATTTTTTATTAAAATATGAGTATGTAATATGATCAACTAATAAAATAATATTAATTTTTGTTTATGTAGTGGACTATTTTATCTTATTCTCTAACATAAGCCATTGTGTATGCCCACTCTTTTGAGATGAGTTGTGAATACTACACAATAAATTCATTGAAAATAAAAGTTGTGAAAATGATGTTAGATAAAGATGGAAAATATGAACTAATAATGATAACATTGGAAATCATGGAATCATGGTGATAATATAAGAAAAATAATATCACATGATACATGTAAATCCAACCATACATAGTGTCACTTCTAGATTGATGTTATCAATTAGGTAAAGAGTGAACAATGATCATATACCACATACTCCAAATTGGTAGAGAACTTCTCAAGGAATTTAAATCATATCCACATGGAATTATAAAATTTTGGAGATCCACCATATCCATCATGACATTGAAAATAAATAAAAACATATTAAGCTTGAATCATGAGAATGAGACACAGACAAAGAGGACACATAATAACAAATAAATCACATAAGAAGGCCAAAGGGCCACATGAAATGGACATATTATAATGTCACTCACATGAATATAAACACATAATAAGGCTTATATCCATAATCAATGACATGTTAAAATGTACACAAGAAAGATAAATTGAATACACACAAAATGATTTAACAATTTTGAGAATATTGGTGTCTTATTCCTAATTTAGGTAAGGGTCTGAGTTGACTAAATCATTAAATAATATTACAATAATTTAGATAACAATTTGTATAATTTAACTATATTTTTAACCTTTCTATAAATAACAATAAATATGAATAAAATAAGACTTAACTAAAAATTGAATGAAACGACTGAGACATGGTCTAGAATTTGTTATGCAGGACTAGGATAGTATCACAAATCAAAATTTATATTTAATTTTGTGAAAGGATAGGAACATCAAAATAAGACACCTTGGGGTCTGATTGTATATCTCTTCTACCGATGTTGTCAAAGACCCTAGTTTTTTGGGTTTTGTTCACTATCCTTATGAGAGCCTACCTATGAAAGTTTCATTGTTGAAGGTTTACGAAACTCCTTGTAGAGATGATTTAATATTCAAATATTCAAATTCATTATTCTTTGATCAATCTTGAGAAATAAAGGTATGGGGTTAGTGTGTCTAAGATTCACTAAACGTGTATCCACAGCCCTTGTATGGGCACGTTGTCTACATACCAATACTCCAAAGTGGGATCAAGCCATATGTAGTTCTCCCACTTGATGTGCTTTATGAAATAGTATTATAAAGATGAAAAAATGCTAAACTGGGTATGCTTGAGGTGGATATGGACTAGTGTGAGGATTTTGATATGCTTGTAGCTATATTGGATGGTTGTATGTAGAGAATAGGGAATTTTGTCTTAATGGTCTTGCTTCTATTCTTGCTTACTTTTGTAATATTTTCCAACATCTTCTAAATAAACTTTGAATGGGATTTTATAGAAATCTATTGGTCATGGTTCAAATTTATTTATGTTAAACCAACAAGAAAAAATATAAGAACTAGAAAGAAGTGATCAGTGGAGCTATAAATGCAATTGGATAGGAGGGTTGAAAATGGACACCCTAGGGTCTGGTGCTATAGTCCAATTTGGGTACTATTGTCCTACAGGTACGAGACTTGGGAGGATGGAATTATCATAGGAAATTCATTATAGCTGAGTTAAAATCAAGTTTAGATGTATACATATGATTAGGAATAAGTAAAAAGGTGTCTAGAAGGGTCATGAGAGCATGCAAAAGGGAGCTATGGATTGGTGTCGCAAGCCACACTCAAGCTACCAATTTTCACATTTTACATGACTACACAAAACATAAAGTAATGAATAAAATAAGATAAACATGCATGAATAAATGCAATTAATCTATATAAGAAATTTATAACATCATCATATACAATAACCTAGGTATCTAGTGAAATATAGATGTTAAAGTAAGTGATAAAATAATAAAATATTTATGCAATATATTCCATTGTAGTAGGAACAATATTGATAGTCATAGAGTATAAAACCTATGTAAAAGATTCCCCTAGTGAAATATTTGTGATGGAAAGAAGAAGTTGAATGCTTAAGATTATTTTGAATATGATAAATATAAGCCTAAATTCACTAAGACAAGTCTATTAGAATGGAACAAAATCACAGTGCTTGACTATTAGAAGTAGTACAACTTTTTATATGTAAATTTTATGGGCATGAGATAGTATTAGGACTATTATTATATCTAAAAGTGCCAACCTATAAGTTTCATAACTCATTAAAATATACTAATGAAATATATTTGATATAAATTGGATATAGAGAAGTGCTGAATATACAAAATCTCAAACCAACTGATGTAATTAAAGTACACATGTTATCCATATAACCTATTTTTTAAAAGTGTTTTACATATTCTTTATTTTATTTTATTTTGAGATATATAATACTAAAAATGGAACATACTAATTAATGACTCCCAAAAAATCCTCATAATCAATAGATATCGTATTAAACATTGGAAGAATGACCTTTCCAAAATATAAACTATCATACCTCTATGAAATATTTGATCATAAATTTGAATCTCCAAATGTATTTGGATTTATAACATAAGTATCACTATCGTGATGATAATATATAGTATTATGTGTATGTTGTTTATAATTTTTAACTTTAGAATTCTTTGGGAATAATAATGTAGTACAATTAATCTATGTTTGTGTTCTTTATGGATCACTCTTAGTTTCCTATGATACCAATCTAGGATGTGTTGGAGTAGATAGTAGCATTATAGAATCTATGATAAATCATTGATTAAGTGGATTTTCGAGGATAAATCTTTGTGTTAAGTTAACCATTTTATTTAAAATTATTTGAATAGGATGAAGTTGTTTTGGTTATTCAACTGATTAATATTGTATAGGAAAAATAATATATATTTGTAAGGTTTATTCTTATGGAATACACTAAATGGTGATAACCTCATAAGAAAAAAAATTCTTCAAATAATAGTGTACCGTATAAGGAATTATATGAATCTTCTAAATCCAAGGATGTCCCCATAGTATATCCAAAAATAATACATTGAGCACTACCACAAACTTGTTGGCCACATGTGTTGGGCCAACTTGTAGTGGTAATTTGATCTCACCAATAGAATAATGAAAATGTCCATTGAATCCATTAATTACTAGTGTTTTATGAATTATGTCCTTATTTGAGTATCCAAGATGTGGAAAAACTATGAAAATGAACGTCTATGATTGCATGTTCTAAAAATTTAATAAGTGATATATATATATATATATGGCCTTGAAACATGATAAATGTATAATTAATTACATTCAAAGGATGTTATACCTCTGTATAAGAATGAGAATAAGATGATGGAGGATGTGCATTGTATGTATAATGCACTTCTTATTTATCTATTGTTTCTTTACATGCATTATTAGGGAAAAAAATAAATGAATATATTCATTGTTGTAATCTCATTTGGTTGTGGCTTGGTAATTTTAATATATATGCCTACACCAATGATGTTTCCATCTATAAAATATTGGATCTTATGTCACAAGCTAGTGGATGTATTTGTAGTATGTTTTAGCACTCTATGAAAATCACAAAAAAACATGATGGTAATATCATTTTGGATGAGTTTTAATCACATTAAATTGGAGGGGGTGATACAAGTTAACATTACAATAAAAATTATAACACCTTATACATAACCTCTAGAATTTTTTTAAGATGTCTCCTTGGAGGAGATTTTTTTTTTACTTTGAGTAGGGTTTAAAACTACATTCGATCTTGTCTTTGGATCAATCTTATATTTACTTTGTGTTACTTAGTATGGTTTTAATTTGATTCTTTGTATTAGAATTATAAAATGGGTTGGTCATATATTTGGGTTTATTCCTTTCCAACAATTTGATCTCTATGTCTTTACCTATGTGACATAAATAATCAAATAATGGAAACTTCTTGAACATAATAGACACATATAAAGGTGCAGTAAAAATTTGTTTGAATATGTCTTAAAATTCCTTATCTGCCTTAGAATTGATAATATTGGATAACATGTTCTTTTATTATAATAAATATTCTACAGTAGGCTCATTGGATTGTTCTTTGACTTTAATAATATGAAAATATGAAATATTTTACTTATGTCAATAGAAAAATATGTAAGGAACAAATTTTCAAAGGACTGAATGCATAATTTAATTTATATGGTAAATTATAAAACCATCTTAGAGCATACACTTTTAAACATCTAGGAAATAATTTGGTCAACAACATATCATTGGATGCATAGTCCAAACATGTTATATGAAATACTCTCAGATGTTGGTCACAGTCACCTTTCCCATCAAACACTATAAGCTTAGGTTCCAGTAAACTAGTCAATAAAGGATAGGTTGAAATATTTTGAGCTAATAGATAAAGTAGGAAACTCTTTGAGTCATGTTTATGATTAGGTTTCAAATAACCTTGCTCCAATTACAACACATTATTCTATAAAGATAAAATAGTCTGCATAATGGATTTTGTATTATGAATAAAATGTGTTCTAACCAATGGTGGTGTCAAAATTGATTGAGTAGAGATTGACATAGTGATCTGTTGAAACCCTTAGGTTCACCCTAATAGATGTTAGTATAAAACTTTTATTTACTAGTAAAAAGAAAGGAAACTAAACCTTATCAATTAAAGTCTTAGAGGATTGGCCTTTAGATTATTTATTTTTTCAATCTCTAAAAATATTTATAATCACATCTTCCATATCAATATTCTTTGAAAGATATAATGTTGATTATCTTTTGATTTGTATCATCAATTATATTAATCAATTTTTCCATTGTTTCAAGTTATCAACTGAAATATGAGAATGTTCAATTTCAATATCACTTAGTTTAACTCTTTCTCTAAGATTTAACTTTCTTATATTTTAAGAGATGTAAAGTAGAAAATTTAAAGATTGAAGGTAACAAAGAATTTACTAAATCTGAAAATCCAAATACAATAATTGGAAACATTAAAAAGAAGAGAAGAAATCCTAACAACATGAATATTTAGTGTTTTGTAATATTATATAATAAATGGGTTCACCAATATGCTTTTTCAAAATTTTAATTAAAATTATTAATCTAATTAATATAAAATGTTGAATAAATCAAAGTGCACAAGATATATAATAATCACGTAGAATGATTTGGAACTTACTATTTATAGAAATATGCTAAAAAAGGAAAATATTAAAAGATAAATGACATAGTTAGAACTTAGGTATATAGGACTTCAATAGTGACTATTAAACTTATAGTATAAATGTGTGAGATTACTATGAAATACAAATAACGTTTTGTGTTATCCTAGGACAAATCCATGATGTTTGGACTCTTTCATATTTTATTAGTGTTTTTAGGGTGTGACTTCATGTTTTAGAGTTTATTCCCTCTATGTAAATTCTTACATATGAACCTTCACTCATAGTTCATGTGTGTCTATTCATATGCCTCCACTTCACTACGAGAGTTCATGTGTGCATTCTCTTTCACTAAAACATTAGCTCAATGACAAGAGAGAATAAATACCATAAAATAGGGGCAATGGGTAAGGGACTGGGGTTGTGATTGACCTAGACACCCCATGTTTTGAATGATGCCTACATGTCAATACTCTTAAGAGGGATCAAAATCCATGTAGTTCTCCCATGTTATAGTGGTGTGAGTAAAATTACTAGTGAAATAATATATGCACCTATAAAATATTAATGTGATTATGTGATTTAAAAAATGACTTGTGACCTTATTTTTGTATTTAGACATAGCTCAGGGATTTTTACATTGTAAGAACTCAAGATTGAGAATAATAGGTAAATTACTTAATGTGTAATTAGATATTTTGGTGATTGCAATAATTTAAGCCTCCCCTTACAAATGGGAATAAAATGTGCTTATATAGTGGACAATTTAATATTTCCACTAATTAGGCTTATGAAATGCACCAAATGATCCATTGGGATGAATTTTATTTTGGGAAACTAGCCATTAATTAGTGGGAGGATGAAACCAAAAGTTTTAGGCATGGCTAACCTACTAGATTATCTTGAAGGAGTAATTTTTTTAAGAATATAAATAGTCAAAATAGAAGTATGAATTAGTTAAGTAATGATACTAGGCTACTTTAAATGTTATAGGAATATTTAGTATCATAGTTTCCTTAAGATAGAGGGTGATTTAAATATAATAAGAGGAATAGTGGTTTGAAATGATGGAATTGATCATAGGTTAAGTGTGCATAATGGATGGTCACAAATGCATTATTTTAATACTAAATGTTAATTTTAATGTCTGTATAGATCAACATTCACCCTTTCATATATTCAATTCAAAATAAATATTATGAGTCTTGAAACTTGAAGATTATTAATAACTGACTATGATATGATCATTAATGTTGTTATAAATGAACTAATAAATTATTATGGAGAAAATATATTAAATATATCACTTAGACCAAAAACCATTATAATAAAATGTAAATAATATATAATATTGTAATTTATAACATTTTGTGTGGGAGACTTTGGGTGCACAACATAAAATTTTACCTTCTACTTTACATAAATGCATGAAATTTATACATGATGGAATAATATATGCAAAGATGACATACAATTAAAAAAATTCAAAATGATAAAACCTAATGATACCATCATAGAACATTTAAATAAGACTAACCAATTATAATGGCCCTCATAATTTATTAAAATAAATCCATTAGTAACTTTGAATAGGGTGAAAATAATAGAGCTCATGAAAATGAAAATGAAAATTATAATTGTGTGTGTGTGTGTGTGTGTGTGTGTGTGTGTGTGTGTGTGTGTGTGTGTGGATGATATGGACCCACATTTGACATTGGACAATTATATTTACCTTGCAAGACATTGGAAGACACGTTCAAACATCATTAAATATTCGCAAGACATAAATATGATAAAAAGGTAAAGGGCATATGGAAAATAGCTATTTTATTACTCATGATCCAATATAACCTCTTACTTAGTTCAAACTCATTTGGAGAATTATTGAATTTAGATATGCAAAAAATATGATACATAAAGGAAGGTTAAGATTTACATAAACACGAGAAGGTATTAGAAAACCTATTATCCCAAATGTTTGTAAATTTAAAAAATGTTCATAAATTTAAAAAAATCATGCATATGAGGATTTTTATCTTAAATATATAAAATTTTAAGTGTATAATGAATATTTGGACACATGTAGCCATAATAGTGTTATAATAGTAACATCTTCCAAAACAGTTTTTCAAATCCACCAAGAATTACTAACTAGAAATGAAAACTATGATTCACATATAAGCTATACCCTTGATTTAATTAAATTTATCACTTCATCTAAAATCTTCTATTTGGATAAAATTTTCCATGATGAAGCCTTGTGAGATTATTTGGGAACTAATACAAATTTACCAACTTACTATGATAAGAACTGTTTCCTTTTTACATTCACAAACCATGTTTATTTTGGGGGAGTTTGTGCCTTTAATTGGTGATTAATTGTTGGATTATTTATGATTCAAAGTTTAATTTGTTTTTTTTTTAAATAAATCAAGGGATACATATTATTAGGAGACACTTCCAATATATAGTAATCATAAATTATTATTTTATTTATATTAAATTATTAATTTAAATTTTAAAGTATATTAATAATTATCTCTTATAATAATATATTTTAATAAGAGAGTATTTTCACAATACATAGAATTAGTTAAAGAGTTTTTGGAAAAAAAATGTGTGTTTGTTTTTTGATTGATGTTTCGGTTTAAACTCCATGAACCATCGTCAAAGTGTGAGTTTTTATCATTGAGTTTTTTTTCAACATCATCACAACTGAATGATTGTATTTATGCCCTTCCTTATCTTTTTTCATAAGTACTTCTTATTTTCTCATTTTCTATCCTTTAATTTGATCAAATCTGATCTTTTTGACATCATTTACATCCATTTGGATTATCTCTAGTTGCTCAAGTGGTAACTCCTCTTTTCCAATTCCATTTATATCTGCATATCATGCTCCATATATTCATTATCATTCCCATATCAATCAATTATTAGATCTGAGCTACCTTCTACAATCTACTCTTGACACTAGCCCATTCCTATTGTAATATGTTTTTTAGCTTGCCTAATTTCATTATGCTTTTTTCCTGCTTCTCTGACTTGTTTCTAGTAATAGTACCATCACTTGAATCATCACTCTCACAAATAATATTCATTAGCTTATCTTTCTCTTTGTCTTTTGAATGCATATCAGAAAAGAATATACAGATCTAAAAGATAATGGAATGATTAAATCCACCTAAATTTGTGCTTCTTATGAGCATAGTGATACCTCTTATGCATGAAATATAGTTTGCACAAGCATATGTTTCTCCTTATTTTATTGCTCCTACTTCTTTTTCCATACTTTGAAGTTTCTTCCTTTTGTTTATTCGTGTCTTACACTTTCTCATTCTACCTAGGAGGTTTCATAAAACTACTTATACAAAAGTGTGTTGTATGTCCAAAGTTGTTGCACTTATAGCATCTGACATTGTAATATAATGAAGGATCAAATAGATTGTATTTTTTATTTGAAGACCTATAAAGAACTTATGTTATTATTCCAAACAAAATAATTTCTTTCTCATGCCCTAAAATCTCTTTCTTTATGACCAAAATTATTACACAAATAACAATAACCATAAAATGAACTTTAGAACCTGGTCATATGTGTTTGCCTTGGAGGAAAGATTCTTCTAAAATTTTGTATTGGTGCACTCTTAGCTTGTTTGTCATTGGGATGATTAACATGCCCTTTCATAACTTGATTCTTATTGATTTCACCTTTTATGGATCCCTTGAGTGCATTTGTGTAGCTCTTGGGATTATCTGTATTCATCCTCTTAGGTGGTTTTGTAGTTTTTGAACTCTACCCTTCTTTAGTGCTCTTCTAGTTCTGTTCATAACCAAGACCAGTCTTGATGCATGATGACCTTTGATAATTGAGAATATCATCTAGTTATTTGGTGATTTTTTGAAACTTTAAAATGATTTTCAATTTAGCACATGTATTCCCCAATTCCTTGTTTAATAAATCAACTTATGATTCTAGCTTGGCAATGTGGTCTTCTTTTGCCTTAAGATGGACACTTACTTGCTCCTCTATCTTCTTGGCTTCTTCTATTTTAGTATTTTCTTATTCATATTTTTTAATCTATATTATTTTTTTTAGAATTTTATTATTAATAACTTTTATCTCACCTAAAGCACATATGATTTTTTCGAGATTTACTTCTCCTTCATCCTCAACATCTTCCTCCTCTTTCAAAGTGTCTTAAATTGTAGGGGAATCATTCATTATAGCCATGAAATTTTTTTTGTATCTATCATTTCATAAAATTCTCTCATCACTCTCCTCATCTGAGTTATTATCCTTTTTACAATAGTGACTTTTATTTTGATTACCAATCTTTTTCTTATTTTTGTTTTGTTTAAAGTGTTTCTTGTATTTAGGTTTGCTTTCCTTTTTATTTATTTCCTCATTATAATTTTCCTCACCATTGCTATCATCATTATTTGGACATTTAGCAATAAATTTTCCTATTTTACCACAATTGAAACACTTTAAAGGTATCTTACCTTTGTATTTTCTAGATCCCTTTTTAAGCTTTATGAAAAGCAAGGCCTCCTCATCTTCTTCATCATTGGTATTATCACTTTATTCAATCTCTTTATATTTCCATTTCTTAGAACCTTTGAATAATTCTTATTTATTAGAATATTTCTCTTTTTCATTCTTTCTTTCATATGCCATGAGGATCCCATGCAATTCATCCATTGTTAGCATATCTACAACTGTCAATTTTTTGATGGCGGAGACTTTGGCATAAATCTTAAGGGGAGAGACCTTAATAATTTATGCACAAGAATTTTACCTTAAACATTTTTTTTGAGTCCTCTTATGGTGTTAAAAATCTCATCCATGTGAAAAATATATGCCATAGCATTTTCTTCATCTTTCATTTTTAAGCTTTCGAATAGTCTCTAATGAGTTTGGAGTTTTTGCCTTCTTCACTTTATTATCACCCTCATAAATATTTTGAGGTTTTTTCTATTGATATGTGTTGTCATTTATGTCAAGGTCAATATTTATATCATTGATGTCAAGGTCAGGGTTGATGTCATTGATGTCAAGGTTCATATGATAAAGATGCATGGTGGGTGGTTTGCGACATATGAACCATGTGACAAGAGATAATTTGAAGGAAACCTAATGACTCTTTATTGAGAGAGAATTTTAGGGAAACATAATTATAAATATAATTTTTATTTCAAGTTTCGTGACAATGTAGTCATGTTTTGAGTACTAGTCCTTAAGGACAAGGTACCTTAAGAAGTCTAGTCATAACAAACATATTCATATCATGAGCATGTGCATGTGCATGATGAGCATAGAGAGGTATGCACATAGGTATGATATTTTTTAATTAAAATTAAATTCATGTGAGAAAGGCTTAGAATCATCAAAGAGTGTTTTCAAGGTTAGTTGTTAAACTTCAAGAGCTTGAGAAGCCTAGTCATGACATTGGTCATTACATGAAGACATCTCGTGAGAAGGTATGAGCTTGGTGTCTTGGTGATATGGATAAATAGAGGAATAAGAGAATTTATAAAGTTTTTTTAGTATCCATATGAGTAATTTTATCACTTAGGTGAGTTTTAAGGTGACCTTATAGGGGTAGGACCTACAAACCTATCATACAACTAGATTAGTTCTAGAACCTCCCTGACCTGAAGAAGTGTCATGAGGTATTATCAAGGCATATAAAGGATGTAAAATAGTTTTTTAGAATGATAAATGTTTATTTATAATTTATATGAGGTGGATATCACATTAAAATAGTCTGGAAGTTTAGTTTCAAGACCTAATGTAGTTTGTAGGTCAAAGTCTAAGCAATCAAAGAGAGAGATGGTGGTCAAATGAGGTATGAGTTTCATATTTCAAGATAATAATGAATAAATAATAATTTTAAAATACATTTCATGTTTTTTAAAATATTTTTACCAAGTTTAAGGTTAAATTTTTAAGGTTAAGGCAAGAAAAAGTGTTTCAAGTTCTCTTGAGTGCACAAAATGGAGGGTTCTCAACCCAAGGACTTTCAAGTGTTCATTTTCATGTGTAACCTCTATATGGGAACCTAATATATTATTGGTAGATTGGTAAGGGTCATATATAAAATTTATAATCATTCATTTATGTAATAAGGGACTAAGCTTTATGAATGATCATTAAGATAAGAAGATGGTTTATACCCTCAAAGAAACCTAATAGTGACTCGATGAGAAAAACATTATTCTAAAGTAATCAAAATGGTTTTATAAAACTATTTAAGTGATTTTATTTTTTATTAAACTATCCCATAAACCTCCATGTGTGATTGGTTTGTTAGGTGAGTGAGTGGATCGTACAAGAAAGGCCTTATTTCTTAGAGATTTATTGTTGTAGTTAGAGTTGACCAAGTCAAAGTTGATAAATAGCTGGAGGATAAATATTTATACTTATATTTTATGTACATGGTGGTTTATTAATATTTTTTATCCCTCAAGTGTGATAAACTGGTCATACAAATTGACCTATCACTAAAAAGCCTATTGGTACAAATAATGAGAAAATCCGGCAGAAGTGAGAAGGTCATTAGGGATGTGTTATCATGGATTAGGGATGAATCTAAGTTAATTTAGATGTTTTTAAATACCTTTAATAAATTTAAATATTATATATAATATTTTTATATGATGAAAATTTTGCTCATATGTTGACTTGTCTGGTTGAGATGAGACAATGAGGTACAAGACTATAAGATTGGTCTACAAGACCAATATTATAATTTGAATATGTTATATTTATATCTAATATTTTTATAATGATATCATAGTATCATAAAAATTAATTTAAATTATCTAAAAGTGTCTAAACAAGTGTGTAAGGTCAAAATCACCATGACTAGTCTTAAAGGTAAATTTGAAATTCTGGGTAAGCAAGTTGTAATGATGAGTTTAAGGCTTTATGCCCTGATTTGAAGTATCCAATGCATATGATGTTTTTTTTTGGACATATAAATAATTTACATATTTTATATTTTTAAAAATTTATTTAACTTTTTAATGCAAAAGAGGTTGACTGGTTCAGGTTTGACTTTGTGTACTGAAGATAAAAGATTGGTCTGCAAGACCAATATTTGGCATTATAAATTATGATCCTTGTACTTGAAAATGATAAATGTATGTAAAATAATATATTTGAGGTATCATATGTCATATTAATTATTATTTTAGGTGTTTAATATCAAGTTTCCATGACTATGTTTTGAGGCTAGTTGGCAATTCTGAGTGGGCTACTTGGAGAGAAGGGTTTGAGTACTTTTACCCTTTGTTGCGAAGTTTAATAAAATATGGTGATGAACATAAGGTCATGCATCTTATGTATATATTATTTTTTTACATTTTTTTTAATTTTTTTTTTATTATTTAGTTATTTAAGACAAACTTTATAGGTAT
The DNA here is from genome assembly GCA_037957365.1 of Torreya grandis. Taxonomy (NCBI): domain Eukaryota; kingdom Viridiplantae; phylum Streptophyta; class Pinopsida; order Cupressales; family Taxaceae; genus Torreya; species Torreya grandis. Next base: position 349,093 of record JARHVA010005994.1, read on the forward strand.
CCACAAGCCTAATATGAACAATACTAATGATGTCCTCTAAGTAGTGGTTTGACCTAAAAAGTGTTATGAAGCCTATATGAGATTAGAAAGGATATATTTTATTGTTTTATGATATTTTATTTCCATTTGTTGATTTTTTAAGTGTTTCAATTTAGACAAAGTATAGTGTGTCTTAGAATAGACCTAATGGGATCAGGGCTTTGTGAGACATAAATGCGAGATAAGGCCTAATTGAGATAGGTCAGACCTAGAGTGACTCAAATAATGTTTGATAAATTAATATGGTATGTCATAATATATATTTCATGTCCTATCTAATATTTTAAGGGTGTTCATTTGACTATGAAGGTTATGAACAAGTGACTTATATAAATACTAGGTAGTTTTAAGCCTATTTTAGTGTGCATAGTGTAAGTGAATAAGATAACACATCAGTGAGTAGAATAAGGTATTATATACCATCATAAGAGAATATAATATCAGTGATGAATATTTTAAATAGGTTATTAATATGAGTATCAAGGTCATATGACCTAATCAAGTCAAGAAGAGGGCTAGTTGAGCAAAGAAGGCTAGAGGCTAGTTTGAAGAGGAATATAAGTATCTGAAGAGTTGATGAAAGAGATCATCATCTACTGTATGAGAAATAAATTATTATTAAGGTGATAAAATATTTTAGGTGGCTAATTTGGTGGTGAGTCATTTAGGGAGTCAGTACCTCTTTGCAAGTTGGTTCTTACTAAAGCCTAGCCGAGTTGGTTCTTAGTTAGTTGGGGCTGGTGTTCCATGTGAAGTGGGTGCTTCAAAAAAGTTGGTTTTTATCTTATAAGAATATAAACCATTTGAATATATCAATTTTTTTTAATACCCTTAATATTTTCCCACATATAATTTTTTTATCTTGTGTTCTTATGTTTCATGCATATGTGAATGGTTACTTAGTCATTGTTTGATCTACATGCTTAAGTGGATGTTCATGAATGCTTAAATGGAATTAAGGTAAATGTTTTGAAGATTGATTCACCCCCTCTTATTCATCTTACTTCCAACATTTTTTATCATATCCTAGTCCTTTGAAGTAGTTTTAAAATCCTAAAGGAAGATCTTAGAAGCAAGAATGGCTAGTCAACAAGCTCAAGGTGGTTTATCTACTAGTAAGGCTCTATTATTAAATGGATCTAATTATGAATTTTGGAATGTTAGGATGAATATATATTAAATGTCTCAAGGTCTTAATATTTGGAATTCAATGTTGGATAGCTATAGTGCTCCTCCTATTCTACCAACTAATGCAACAAGTAAGAAAGCTAGTGAAAACAACTCCCAGACAACGAATGTCATTATTTTTGGCCTATAAAAGGTAAAGATTATGAAGGTAATGCATTAAAAATAAGTTTAAAATATCTATTTCAAATTAAATACTATCTATGAAGGATAGACCAAGATAAATATGGCTAAGTTGTAGACCCACCGAAGTCAGTTTGAAATATTGAAGATGAATGAAGATGAAACTAGTCCATCTTACATTTTGAGGGTTGATGAAGTTGTCAATGTCATTATAGGATTGGGAGAATAATTTAAATAATAAAATTTTGTTAAAAAATAGTTGATATCACTAAATTCTAAGTTTGACTCTAAGGTGTTTGTAGTAGAAGAGATGCAAGATTTGGATAATCTAGAGATGGATGGGCTTCATGGAATCTTGATTGCTTATGAGATGAGAAATAATGAATTAAAACCTCCCAATAAGGAAGAAACTTTCAAAGTTGATAAGAAGTCAAAATTCAAGAATTTTAAGGATGAGAAATGCTCAGATGTTGATGATGATCAACTGGTTACCATGTTTGTAAGGAAGTTGAGGTTTGGATCTGGTAATTATAAGGAATAGTTTCCCTTCAAATGTTTCAACTATGAAAATATATGTCATTTTGTATCTTAATGTCCTAATAAAGATAAATTTTATCCTAATGAATAAAATGATAAACATCATGGAGATAAACATAAAACCTATAAGACTAATAAAAATAAGGAGTTTAGGAAGTATGCAGAAAGGAAAAGAAATTTAAAAAACAAGATAATTTCTTATACTAAAGAAGATAACTCTTCTAATGTAAATGATTCAATTACGTCTAACAGTGATGATGGAATTAATTAACCTAAAAATGATAATAATGAAGCCTTACTCATGGCCATAGAATCAAATAATGAGGGTTGCTCAAATGGGAAAGGCTTTATGGTTGATGTAGAACCAGATGAAGAAGACACTAAAGTGAACATTGAAGTAGAGTTGGTAAGTTCCCTAGAGAAGTTGAATTTCCTAAGGAGAAAGAACCATAAACTAAGATCACTAGTTAAGGACTATGAGGAGCAAATTGGCTTTTTTGAAGAAAGACTGAGTAACACTTCCAAGGAGTATGATGAGATTGTCAATCAAGTTGAGACACAAATGGAGGTAGTCAAAGCAAGCCTAAATGCTAAAGAGGAAGAATGAATTAGGTATGAAACTGATGTAGAATCCCTAAAATTTGAGTTGGATGAATAATATAGAAAGGAGAAGAGCTCTGTGAATTTTTAAAAAATCACTAAGGCTCTAGATGATATCTTGAGTACTCAAAAGTCTGCAAGTGACAAGAGAGGTCTTGGTTTCAAATAAGAACAAAAAGGTGATAGCTCAAGTCAAGGAGAAAGCTATAAAAGATAATAATTTTAACATGAAAAGACCTATCAAATAACCTAATGTTATAAGGTATAATAGTTCTTTCAATGGTCATTCTTTTGTATGCAGTTAGTTTGGTCATAGAGTAAGAGAGTGTAGAAGATCCTCAAAAAATGGGTACTCATTAAAATATGGAAGGAGTCACAATTCACATCAGTCAAATGGTATGTATAAGGTGGTTTTATATGTCTATAATAATATAAGATAGATTTCAACATTTTTTCCTAATAGAGTTAGAAGGTCATCAAGTCAAAATAAGAGGTTTGAAGATACTAGAGTGAAAGAAAGAAGAAAAATAAATGTATGGAAACCCAAGATAGTGAAGATGAGTCATGATTAGTCTAAAATCTTAAGTGGATTATTTATTGTGATAAAACATTCTTCAGATGTAAAATCATGTCAAGAATTCTTGTTTTCATCTCACATTAAAGATCAAATGATTGATGAAGAGATCAAGCCTATAATTCCAATCAATCCCAAAAGGATATTGAAGGATATTTAGTCTTATGAGAGAATGGAGATCTAGGAATCACCTGAATTGGTGTTATTTTAGTGAAATATGGAGAGGGGTGACTTTATTAGGATTTATGAAGACACAATTTAGTTAATAGAAGCATGATGGACTCTTGGTTTTAGGGGGAGCTATTTAGGTTATTGTTTGAGTTTGATCTATGTTGAGAAGTGGTCTTGTAATATAAGTTCAACTGAAGAAGGCATGAATGGAGTAAGGTAGATCATGTTACCTTAGTAATTCATATTTTTTATTTTGATCCCCTATAGAAAGAAGGTATAGTTTCATATGGTAGACTATCTAGGACCCTTTGCATTTATTATCAAAAGGGAAGAAATTCCAAGAAAGGAAATTGACCAGACTAGGGGAGATGAAAGTGATCAGTTTAAATACTGATTTAACATTAATGACAAATCATGAGTTTTTTGGGAAGTGTTGCCATTTATTTCAAGGTCAAGGTTGATATCATTGATGTCAAGGTCAAGGTTTATGTCATTGATGTCAAGGTTCATATGGTAAAGATGCATGGTGAGTCATTTGTGAGATATGAACCATGTGACAAGAGAGAATTTAAAGGCAACCTAATTAATCTCTATATATTGAGAATTTAAATTCAACCTAATGATTCCTCTAAGGTTGATGTCAAGATTCAAGTCAAGGTAAACATGTTTTAAGTACTATTATTTGAGTACAATGTGCCTTGAGAAGTCTAGTCATAATAAGCATAGTCATATCATGAGCATGTTCACGATGAACATAGATAGGTATGTACAGAGGTATGATATTGTATAAGGAACATGAAAGGCATGTGAAAAATGTTTATAAGCATCAAGGAGTGTTTTCAAGATCAATTGTCAAGATTCAAGAGCTTGAGTAGCCTACTCATGACATTGGTCATTGCATGAAGAGACCTTGTGAGAAGGTATTAGCTTGGTGACCTAGTGAGATGGATGAACAAAGGAATAAGAGGAATTATAGAGTTTATTTAGTATGCGTATGAGGCATTGAAACACTCAGGTGAGTTTTAGGGTGAGCCTATAGGGGTAGGACCTATAGACCTAGCATGTAACTGACTAGTTTTAGACCTTACCTAAACTAATGAAGTGTCATGAGGTATTATCAAGGAATATGAAGGATGTAAAATAGTTTTATAATTATATAGGTTTCTTGATCATTTATATGATGTGGATATCACATGAAAGGAGGCTTGAAGGTTAGTTTCAAGACCTAATTATGTTTACAGGTCAAGGTCTAAGAAAGCAAAGAGAGAGATGATGGCCAAATGACATATGATTTTCTGATTTAAAGATGATCATGGATAAATAATCATTTTCATATGTGCATCATGTTTTTTCAAATATTTTTACAAATTTTTAGGTCAAAATTTGAAGGTCTCTCAAGCACACATAATAGAGGGTTCTAAATCTAAGGACTTTCAAGTGTTCATTGGCAAGTGTAACCTCTACATGGGAACCTAAGCTATCATATTAGATGGGGAAGGGTCTTAGATAAAATCTATAATCATTAGTTTCTATAATGAGAGGTTGATCTTTATGAATGATCACTAAGATTAGAATATGGCTTAAACCCTCAAATAACCTTAATAATGACTTTATGAGAAAGATATTGTTCTAAAGTGATAATAATGGTTTAGTATGACTATTTAAGTGATTATAGGTTATATTAAACACTCCTAGACACCTCCAATTATGACTGGTTTTTTAGGTGAGTGAGTGGACCCTATATTAAAGGCCTTATTTCTCAAATATTTACTATAGTAGTCAAAGTTAATCGAGTCAAAGTTGCTAAACGGATAGAGGATAAATATTGAAATTTTCATTTTTTGTAGATGGTGGTTTATTAGTATTTAATATCCCTTAGGCATTTTAAACCAATCATAAAATTTGATATATTGCTAAAAATCCTAATGGCACAAACCGTGAAAAAACTAGGCAGAAGTGAGATGGTGATTAGGGGTGTGCTATCATGGATTAGGGATGAATCCAAGTGCATGTAGATTTTTTTCAATAATTTTAATACATGGTAATATTAGATATAATATTTATATATCATTTTATATGATGAAAATGTTACTCATATGTTGACCTCTCTAGTTCATATGAGACAGTGAGCTACAAGACTATGAGATTGATTTGTAAGACTAATATTGTCATTTTACAATGTTATCTTTATATCTTATATTTGTATGATGATCTCATAGTATTATAAAAATTCATTTAAAGTATCTAAAATTTTATACACAAATGTGAATGTTCAAAATCACCATGATTAGTCTGCAAGGTAAACTGGCAATTTTGGGTAAGCAAGTTACAATGATGAGTTTGAGGCTCTATGCCTTGAGCTAAAGTATCCAAAACATATGATGTTTTTTTTTGGGACATGTATTTCATATCCATACTTTTTATAATATTTTATACTTAGTGAAAGTGATTAAAATGTTGCACACAAAAGAGGTTGATTGGTTCAGGTTTGACTATGTGTATTGAAGATAAAAGATTATTTTGTAGGAAAAATATTTGGAATTATACCTTATGATACTTGTACTTGAGATTGATATATATATGTAAAATAATATATTTAAGCTTTCATATTTCATATTAATTATGATTTTAGGTGTTGAAGATCAAGTTTCCATGACTTTGTTTTGAGGCTAGTTGGTAGTTATGAGTGGGCTACTTCCCTATGTTGGGAAGTTTAAATAATATGGTGATGACCATGAGGTCATTTAGCTTCTTTATATATGATTTTTTTCCATTGTTTCTAGTAAATTTTTTGTTTATGCTTTAATTATTTAAGACAAACTTTATGGGTATGCACAAGCCTAATATAAATAGTAATAATGGCATGATACAAGTAGTGGTTTGAGATAAAAAGTGTTATGAAGACTATATAATATTAACATGGATATATATGAGTGTTTTATGATATGTTCCTATCATGTGTGGATTTTTGAAGTGTTCTAAGGAAGGCAAAGTGTAATGTGTCTTAGAACATACCTAATAGGATTAGGTCTCTATGAGACTTAAAGGTGAGATAAGGCCTAATTGAGATAGTTCAGACCTAAAGGGACTCAAATAAAATTTAATCCATGACTATGAGATGTTATAAGAACTATTTCATGTCCAAATTAAGAGGGTAAGAGTGTTTGATAGACTAATAAGCATATGAATAAGTGACTTGTATAAATATTAGGTAGATTTAGGCATATTTTAATGTGTGTAGTGTAAGAAAATAAGATAACACATTGGTGATAATAATAAGGTATTATAGACCATAATAAGAGCATAGAGGATCATTGATGAAGATTTTAATAGGTTATACATATTAGGATCAAGGTTATATGACCTAATCAAGTCAAGAAGAGGGCTATTTGAGCGAAGAAGGCTAGAGGCCAGTTTGAAGAGGGATATTAGTGTGTGAAGTGTTGAGGAAGGAGATCAACATATGTTGTATGAAAAAGAAGGTATTATAAATGTGATGATGTTTTTTAGGTGGATAAGTTGGTGCTAAGTCATCTAGGGGGTTGGTGCCTCCTTGTAATTTGGTGCTTACTATAGCCTAGTTGAGTTAGTACTTAACTAATCAGTGTTGGTGCTCCATGTGAAGTGGGTAATTCACTAAAGTTGGTATTTATCTTATAGGATTGTAGTCCATTTGAATATATCAGTGGGTTTTCATCCCTTTAAGTGTTTCCCACATATAATCTATGTTATCTTATATTATTATGTTTCATGCATATGTGAATGGTTACTTAGCCATTATTTGATCTACATGCTTGAATGAATGTTCATGGATGCTTAAGTGGAATTTAAGTAAAAGTTTTGAGGACCAATTAACCCCCCCACCCCCCTAGTCAAATTTATTCCAACATTTCCCATGTTTCCTTTGCAAAATTATATTTCATAATCTTGACAAAATTTTATTCTGATAAACCACATAAAATAGCATTCATGGCTTTGGAATTAATCTGACTCCCCTTATTTCCAGTTATATCCGTTGTTGGAGATGATGGAGAAGTAAAACCATTTATTACTAATTTCTAGATATAAAACGCTAAATACATTAAATATGTTCTCATTCTTATACTCCAAAAATCATAATTTGTTTAGTCAAACAAGGGAGCTTTTTTTGTGGAGATATCTTCTTGTCTGGCCATGTGTGCTCTTGAGATCTACCTTCTAGCAGTTAGGATATTTATGAAGGAACTAATTTGATACAAATTTTTAATCACATGATTTTACTAATAGGGGGGGTGTGGTTGAATTAGTCTAATATTATCTAAACCTTAATATCCACAATCAAAGCATTCACATAAAAATGATATAGATTGACAGCGGATTTATGTGGAAACCATTTTGGGGAAAAACCACAAATGAATAATTGCTTGGAAATACCACCTAAATCCAGCCATATAATAATAATATTTTCAAAAAATAGTAAGCACCAATGTAATAGAGATAATAATCTCTTATTGATAAATAATTTCTAGTCATCAACCTACTTGAAAGAACAATCACCACTGCTAAGTACCAGCTTAGCAAGAGACATCAATCTCTTCTTTCTGTGGCACTAACCTCTACCAAAACAATCTTCCACCTTAATATTGATTCTTGATCAACAAATTATGGAAAATTCAATTTATTATTCTTCTTATCCATAAAAATATACTTAAGCTTGAATGATAGAAATAATTAATTCCATTCTTAAAATCTGCTTTCTAATTAATTCCATTCTTAAAATCTGCATGTGTTTGTATGATATATCTATTTATTCTCCACAAACTTGATTCATTTAGTTATTTATTAATATTCACATATCTCACACATTAACTTTCATATGTTTCTCAACATTCATCCACCTTATATAACCTTCAAAGGCTCTTCAAAAAGGAGGCATCCCATCTAAGAGGCACTTCTTCACCAAAATATATGACTATTGACATTTCCATCAACATTTCCATCATCCATCAACAATTCTGTCAAAATTTCCATTTACAATTCCATTAATATTTCCATTTACAATTCCATTGACATCAATTATACTTCCTTTGACATCAATGAAAGTATTCCAATAAAATAATTCACATGAATTTTATAAGTCTTATTTTAATATTATCAAAAACTAAATAAAAATAATTTCCATGTGACTACTAGGACTAAAAACTATGAGTCATTCTTTAATTCTCAACCTCTTTATTTGTCTAACTATTCTCGAAGAATGCTTTTCATAGAGGATTAGAGTGATCTTATGTATACCTTATAAATAATCAATTTTATTAATGATCATCTTGAAATTTGAGGAAAATATCCTACTATCATCTATAACCTCAAGATGGGACCTCACATACGATGTCCCCATTCACCTACACATAAATTTTATACAAGACTTGGGGAAAGTCAATACATGAATTATTTTCTTCCTTATTCCTCTACCATGCCTATTATTACTACTAACATGGTGTGTAACTCATTTAGTATGCCTACTCAAATTGTTCATACTATTACTCATGTTAATATTATCACTAGTGTATTTAAAGCTGCCTCTACTAGCCAACAAACTCTTAATACTAATCAAGTTTTCTAATAATCTATTGGTTGAATATTTTGTCTATGAGCGTACTGGTAAATAAAATAGGTCTCATCAGCCAAATTAGGAAGATTAGTCATCCTAATGTGCAAGTTTATCACATCAGAAGGAGACTGTTCTCTCCTCTCATCAAGGGGAGGTTCCCTGTGGATATGCTATGTATATGTATAAACAGAAAATAATACTCAAGGATAAGACCAGACATCCATCTCTCTTTCTTCAGAGATGATGTATACAAAACAAAGGAAAAACTCAAGGGAATTACAAACAGCTCTCCTCTTCTTTCAGAAGAACTATTCAACTAGCCACAAGAATACTCCTAGAAATAAAAGCAGAATGTAACTGAGAGTATGGTAACCAACAAATCAAGACACAGTACAAAGTCTGCACCTGAAATGCTCAAGAGTGATATAAGAAGGACAATGAAAGCTCAAAGTCTTTTCAAAATCATTTACATAGTAATAAAAATAAAACACACTGAAGGTAGCTATGGGGGAACAAAGTCTCTCCACAATTGATTCTTCAGGATACCTTCCTGACTAATTTTACTAATCCTACTTGTTAAATCAATGGAACAAAAAATAAATCAAGGAAATAGACATAAGAATAGTTTCCTCAACAACAAAGGTATCACAACACAAAGTCTAAAAAAGTCCCTTGCTTTCTTATTCTAGTAATAAAATATGATAAACAGATTGAGCACAAAGTCTCAATGATGCCTCTCAATTTGAGCAGAGTTTCATTCGAATTGTCAAAAAAGAGATATTTTACAATAAGAGAGGGTCCCTTAAATAGCCACTTTAATAAGGACTCGGTGATAGTAATACATCATGATGTGTTGGGAACTGTTAGGAAGACAAGCTAGAACTTTGGGGCCATTTACCCATTTGATCTTCTCAATTTAGATAAACAAGCCATGCAATTGAAAGATTGTAACTTTCAATGTCCACCTAGTAGTCTGATCTTGTCTTCATTATTCCTCCTTTTCTGGTTAATTGAATCAGGCCCTAGATTCATTCATTATCTTATCTTTCCTCACTTTCAGCTGGTTTTGGTCTTGAATTTTGGAAATGCATTCGGGTCTATAAATCCAAAGGATCAATAGCTATTTAATGGACTTTAAAATTGGCATTTACATGCCTCTCAATGTGCTCTCAACAACTAGTTCACTATCCTAAATTTGATGTCTTTGGGGGCATCACCCTTTGGTCTTCTTTTGGCTTTTGGCTTTGCCTTTTCGGGCCTTAAGAAGTGATCCTTGAATGGGTCAGAAAGGGCCCTTTACTTTGGTTGCTGAGAGTCCCCCACAAGGGCACCTACCTTTTGGGGTCCTTCGACAGCCCTTTGCCTTGGCAGTTCCCATGAACAAATCCCCAGGCTTTCTATTTGAGGCTTCCGTCAGGCAAATGTTCCTCGTGAACATTTCCTTGGGGAAAATTCCCACGTACAAATCCCTAGGGAAAATTCCTATGGACATTTGTCCCACGGAAAATTCTCGTGAATAATTTGCCAAGGGAAATTTCTCGTGGACAAAATTCTGTGAAAATTTGTTTCATGAAATCTTTGACTGGTCTTCAAACTTTCCCTACATTTGCTACATATAATTCTTTCAAACTTTTTACCTAAAGGAATTCCTTTGGATAGAAGTCTGAAAGAACTAAGTGTTAGCCAATTTTTGAATGCCTTAAACAAATCTAAAAGAATTAAATTTTGGCTTCCTTGTGCTTTTATTGATTAAGTGTCCTCTGCAAGGGCAGTTGCCCTTTGAGAAGTCTCTTCCTACATTGAACTGCCCCTTTGAACTTTGATGTTTAACCAATTGGTTGAACCAAAAATGGTTCAAGCCGATGGTTCAATGAATTAAACAAGCCAATGAACTAAGTATTGAACCAAGATGTTATGAACTTGTCTTTGAACCAATAGTTGAACCATTTCATTAAACTAAATGATTGAACCAATTCATTGAACTAGTTCAACGGTTTAACAAAGCGTGTTGAGTCCCTTTGAACTAAAAGCTGATGAACTATCTAATGAGTCAAGTGGTTGAATCAATCATTGAACCAAGACGTTGAACCAAGTTTTGGTTAAACAGTTCAAACAAAGCTTTGAAAAGTGTCTTCAAACCTGTTGTTGAACTTGTAGACATTGAACCAAAGGATGAACTAAAAGAATCAACCAACCATGTCAAATAAAGAGTTGAACCACTTGGTTAGACTGAGCCATTGAACTATTCCTTTGGTTGAACTTTCCATTAAACCTTGAACCCATTGAACCATTGAACCAAAATGGTTCAATGGTTCAACGGTTCAATGGTTCAAGTCTTTTTCTACACTCAGATGCTTGCCGATGAAGATTTTTAACTAAACCAAAGCTCTGAACCAATTCTAGAAAATGACTAAGTGTTGAAAATCATCTTTTGATTAAAACCACCTGTAGAAGCCTTTAAACCTGTATAAATGAACCTGCCTATAGAATTTAAAGATACAAAGTCCGTAGAAATCAACATGTAAAATCCATTGAACTTGACTTGTAAAGTTTGTAGATTTTTTGAGAAGCTTTGTAAATGAGCAATCTGAATGTCTAAGACAAATTTTGAAAACGGAAGATACAATTTTGGTCTGTAGGACCAAAATAGTTCAAATGTTGTCCCAAAAATGACTGCTACTTTTGGGAGACAACAGCTGGCTCCAGTTGGGGAACTTTTGTCAAATGCAAAATGAATTGAAAGGAGTAGAATCTAGAATCTCCAGTGTCTTGAAGTGTACCATTGGGCTTTAGAATCATGCTACCTAGGAATGAAAGGCATCAAAAATAAAATAAACATAATGAAACAGAATTAAAACTATACAAACATACATATATATAGAGGCAATGATTTGATACTTCAAGATTTGAAGTATTTTAGATGCTACTTCTTGAGAGACAGTGAAAATAGTGCACCATCTTGGTAAACTAGCAAGAAGACATTTTGTCCCCAGAAACGGTGATGGGTGAATGGAGCTCTCCACCAAGAAACTAATTTTATGTGTCCTTGTCTTGGCCTTTTCTTCTTGTTTCAAGGCAGGATGTGGTCTTCAAACCAAAAATTATCACTCCTTGCTTTCTTGGTGATGTATTCCTTTGCCTAATTTTGATTTGCAGCAGCATGATCCACCATCATAACTTGTTGTTCTGCTAGTTTAATCTAGCATATGATTGGATTGTCCCCCTCATATATCTTAGATTTTTCTTTATTTGGAAGGGAGAGTTCTCTGACACTTATGCTGCACTCCACCAATTCTTCTATTATTTCATCCCTACTTGTAGACTTAAACAAAATTTTGGCTGCATGGGCCACCATTTGGGTCTAGACATATTTGACATGATTAATTATGTCAAATGGCTGGATTGGACTAGGCACAGGAGATGGGATTTCTTCTTTTTGGTTTATGGGAGGGGTGAGAGGACTGATCTGTGAAGTTGAAGTAGAAGGTGCAGAGATGTTTGGGATACTTATTTTCTTAGCAATCACTAGGTCCTTCGGCTAGATAGGTAGAGTAGTCCCAATCTTAGCAATCAAAATTGTAGGCTAAGGTCACTCCTCTATTTCTCCTTTATCAGCTTATTGAGTTGACTGATTCTGGGACTGGGTGATCACAACATATGATCCTTCGAATGCTCCACCTTTACTTCTGGGTTCATCTTGGTAATCTAGGAAACTAATGTGGGAGTCACTAGCTGACTCTTCTTGATCCTCTGTGAAGAGACCAGCATCATTTTCTTGATTAAACTCAAGTTGGAAAGAGAAATCATATCTATTTCCAAATACCCAACTACTAAGTTGGTTGGAGGTGCTTCAATGGCAAGGTTCCTCTATGGGGGAGGAAGATGATTGGGTTGCCCTTGGTTCTTGGCAATATTGCCCTAATATGACTGATTTGGGAATGTCCTTCTATATGTAAGAGTAGAAGACATTCCTTGAGCCATTTGCTTTTTGAGAGCAAGTAACTCATTTGATAATTTCTACACCATTAGATCTGTGGTGCTTGTAGATGTAAATTTAGAAGATGATGAAGCTCTGTTTCTATTTGGATCTCTTCTTATCTTTCCTACTAAGATGAGATCATCTTCTACTTCAGTGACCAAAAGTTGAGCTACAGTAAGATCTATTTGACCAGCAAGTCTAAAGAGGAAACTAACTTCAGGTAGCTGAGAATTAATGAAAAAGCATTTGAGATTCTCAGCTGTAGTTCTAGCAATTATAGGGATTATGTTTCTCAGCTTGTTGAATTTTGCAGTAAAATCCCTCATGGGATGATGAGGTTCCTTCTTCATCTGCGTAAGTTGGGCTAGCAAAGCATGAGCATCTTCTGTAGGTTTGAAACTTGCTTCAAACTTGGCTTGGATAGTGTCCCAACCAGTCACTGATTGAGTTTGCATATGGTAAAACCAGTTTGTAGTAGCACCTTGTAATGTCTCCACAAAAAACCTAATTGCCACGTCTTCAAATTCTACCCCTATCACACCACAATCTATGGTGAAGGCTGCAATGTGTTCATCAGGGTGGACTCTTCCATCACCAAAGAATTTGGGGAAAATCTTCCTTGAACTAAATGGTAGCTCATGCAGGGGTGGAGTTAGATTAAGTGAGCCAAGTGAGTTACGCCAGGGACCTCGAACTACCATGATCAGATTATGAACTATAGGAATAATGCATCCAAGTGGAATTTATAGATTATAGGACAAAAATGGAAAAGAAACTAGCCTTGCTTTAGTTTAAAGCTTGAGGCTTCAAACTGTGGTTTCTTTCCTAGCAGCTCTAGTTTTGCAGACTAGATAATATAATGGAGATGGATGAAAATGGAGATGGATGAAAATGGTAAAGTTATAAATTGATAATGGGTAAGACCCAGATGGGAGTCGTTAGACTATATAATGGATAAGGTGATAATGATAATGGGTTATAATCCCCAATGGAGTCGCCAAAAACTATTGGTTGAATATTTTGTCTATCAATGTACTGGTAAACAAAATATGTCTGATCAACCAAAGTAGGAAGATTAGTCATCCAAATGTGCAAGTTTATCACATCAGAAGGAGACTACTCTCTCCTCTCATCAGGGGGAGGTTCCCTGTGGATATGTTATGTATATGTATAAATAGAAAATAATACTTAGGGATAGGACCAGACATCCATCTCTCTTTCTTCAAAGATGATGTATACAAAACAAAGGAAAAAACTCAAGGAAATGATAGACAGCTCTCCTCTTCTTTCAGAAGAACTATTCAACCAGGCACAAAAATACTCAAGGAAATAAAAATAGAATTTACCTGAGAGTATGGTAACCATCAAATTGAGACACATCACAAAGTTTACACCTGAAATGCTCAAGAGTGATATACGAAAGACAATGAAAGCTCAAAGTCTTTTCAAAATCCTTTACACAAAAATAAAAAGAAAACACACTAAAGGTAGCTATGGGGGCACAAAGTATCTCCATAATTGATTCTTTAGGACACCTTCCTAACTAATTTTACTAATCCTGCTTGTTAAATCAATGGAACAAAAAATAAATCAAGAAAACAGACATAAGAATAGTTTCCTCAACAACAAAGGTATCACATCATAAAGTCTAAAAAAGTTCCTTGCTTTCTTATTCTAGTAATAAAATATGATAAATAGACTGAGCACAAAGTCTCAATGATGCCTCTCAATTTGGGTAGAGTTTCATTCAGATTGTCAAAAAATAGATATTTTACAATAAGAGAGGGTCCATTAAATAACCACTTCAACAAGGACTCGATAACAGTAATACATCATGATGCATTGCAAACTGTTAGGAAGACAAGCTAGAACTTTGGGGCCTTTTACCCATTTGATCTTCTCAATGTAGATAAACAAGCCATGCAATTGAAAGATTAAAACTTTCAATGTCCACCTGGTAGTCTGATCTTGTCTTCATCGTTCCTCCTTTTTTGGTTAATTGAATCAGGCCCTAGATTCATTCGTTGTTCTATCTTTCCTCACTTTCAGCTGGTTTTGGTCTTGATTCTGAAAATGCATTTGGGTCTATAAATCCAAAGGATTAATGACTATTTCATGGACTTTAAAATTGATGTTTACATGCCTGTCAATGTGCTCTCAATGACTAGTTCACTATCCTAAATTTGACGTCTTTGGGAGCATCACCCTTTGGTCTTATTTTGGCTTTTAGCTTTGCCCTTTTGGGCCTTAAGAAGTGATCCTTGAATGGGTCAGAAAGGGCCCTATACTTTGGCCATTGAGAGTCCCCCACAAGGGCCCCTGCCCTTTGGGGTCCTTCGACATCCCTTTGCCTTGGTAATTCCCATAGATAAATCCCTGGGCTTTCTATTTGAGGCTTCCTTTAGGCAAATGTTCCCCATAGACATTTCCCTGGGGAAAATTCCCATAGACAAATCCCTGGGGAAAATTCTTGTGAACATTTGTCCCACAAAAAATTCCCATGGACAATTTGCTTAGGGAAAATTCTCATGGACAAAAGTCTGCAGAAATTTGTTTCACAAAATCTTTGACTGGTCTTCGAACTTTGCCTACATTTTTTACTTAGAATTCTTTCAGACTTTTTGCTTGAAGGAATTCCTTTGGATAGAAGTCTCAAAAAATTAAGTGTTAGCTGATTTTCAAATGCCTCAAACAAATCTAAAATAGTTACCTTTCAGCTTCCTTGTGATTTTATTGATTAAGTGTCCTCCACAAGGGCACTTGTCCTTTGAGAAGTCTCTTCCTGAATTGAACTTCCCCTTTGAAATTTGACGTTGAACCAATCGATTGAACCAAAAATGGTTCAAGCCAATGGTTCAATGAATTAAATAAGCTGATGAATTAAGTATTAAACCAAGATGTTATGAACTTGTCTTTGAACCAACAGTTGAACCATTTCGTTAAACCAAATGATTGAACTAATTCGTTAAACCGGTTCAATGGTTCAACAAAGTGCACTGAGTCCCTTTGAACCAAAAGCTGATGAACCGTCCAATGAGTCAAGTGGTTGAATTAATTATTGAACCAAGATGTTGAACCAAGTTTTGGATCAACGATTCAAACAAAGCTTTGAAAAGTGTCTTTGAACCCTCTGTTGAACCTGTAGATGTTGAACCAAAGGATAAACTGAAAGAATGAACCAACTGTGTGAAATAAAAAGTTGAACCACTTGGTTAAACTGAACCATTAAACTATTCCTTTGGTTGAACCTGCCATTGAACCTTGAACCCATTAAACCTTTAAACCAAAATGGTTCAATGGTTCAACGGTTCAATGGTTCAAGTCTCTTTTTACACTCAGATGCTTGCCGATGAAGATTTTCAACTGAACCAATGCTCTGAACCAATTCTGGAAAATGACTAAGTGTTGAAAACCATCTTTTGACTAAAATCGTCTGCAAAAGCCTTTGAACTTGTATAAATGAACTTGCCTATAGAATCTGAAGATATAAAGTTCGTAGAAATCAACATGTAAAATCCATTGAACTTGACTTGCAAAGTCTGTAGATTTTTTGAGAAGCTTTGAAAATGAGGAATCTCAATGTCTTAGACAAATTTTGAAAATGGAAGATACAATTTTGGTCTGTAGGACCAAAATAGTTCAAATATTGTCACAAAAATGACTGCTACTTTTGGGAGACAACACAATCTAAGAATCAAATGGATACCTTCTAAACTAAAAACACTAATCAAATGATTCAAATTCAAATCAAACTCTTGCAATTGCAAAATCATCCTAAATAAACTCAATGGGGAGTGAAAAACTCAAATTCCCCCAACCCACCCTTAGAGAAGAAAATGGTAGTCTCATTCCACAACCTTCATTTATTAACAAAGTCATCAAACATCTTCAACATGAACCAATAATTCCTCAAATTTTAAACACAAATAGAGGTAGTATTACTCATACAATAACTTATAATAGATTTATCGATTTCAATTTGTATTTGAAAGATATTGTTAACTTTAAAAGTATTGGATTAAGTTAAATACCTTTGTTGCTACCAAAATTATAGCCAAAGCCTTCTCAGATGATGTTATAGATTGGTGAAATCAACTTAAGTCTTGTAATATCACTATCTTAGAAGACTTAGGCAACACATTGGTTCAATAATTTTAGACTAATGAGCTTCCTAAAAATTGTTTAGCCCACTTCATTAATTGGAAATAGGTGGAATTTGAAACCACTCAATTTTTCATTAAGAATTGGAAAGCCTTATCTAACAAGGCCTAACACAACATGTCATAAGAAAACCAATTCCACATGTTTAATACCTCTCTCCATCCTAAACTAAAATATATATTCATGACCTTATCTGCAAAATATTTGGAATAAGATATTGATCAAGCTAAATTCAAAGATTTTATAATAATACAATTGAACCTTCCCAACCTACATCAATAAATTGCATGCCTATGAAATCTAAAAACAAACATGCTACCAATTATAGTGTTATGGATACTTATGATTCCACACATACCATCCATGTTATTATTCCCTATGATTCCAATAAAATGAATCTATTCCAACCTTTCACGAGGACTCCCTTCTAGACTCCACCTTCTTCATCATCATATGTGAATAATGTTTATGTTCACAAACTTATTTCCCTAGTTGAAATTCAAAAATTTATTCCTAAACCTTTCACTAGATAACTTGACCATTCTCTCCTTAGCAATCATTGGTATGATGCTCAAAATTTGTAATGTTATCACACAAGTTGAGAAATTCTCATGAAACATGTAGGATACTTAGAAACTTTTACCTTGAATTTGTTTTTGGCCCCCATATTCATAATGAAACTATGATTTGATAATGTCAACAAGCCAATGATAGGGTATCTAATTCCCATTATTCAAAAGTCAAACATGATTCTCGTAATTAGGATAATTTTCCCCTTGCCATCTATAAATATCCGCTTCCAAATCAGTAATTTAACACGAATCAACCTCCTACATCCAATGTTTTTGACCTTCGATTTACCCTTACTCTTTGTATAAGATGAAAACATAGTCCACATGAACAACATGAGGTGTGTACTATATTACATTGATCATTATCCACAATCTATTTATGCTACTTTTCCTACTTATAATACTATTTGAGACACATATCCATCTCATTTTTCAAATGTTGAGTATATGCAAATAAATACAAACTTAGCTCCTGTGACTACATTGACCAACATAATATAGTAACATTCAATTTCAACTATATAAAACACCTCGATACAATCATCTAATTATTCCCTAACCATATAATCCAACCCTATACAATCTATTAATTTTCATCCCTCTACTATCACTTCATCAACCAACTTGATGTATTTTTTTAGTATAAATTGTAGTGAACAACTTAATATAGTGTAGTAATTTTTCACATACTACATCAGCCAACCTAATCCAATCAACTATTTCTAGATTACAATTGAATATATTAGCCAATGTAAATTAATTTATTCAATTTCCTAATTTTATAGCTACTGCATCAACCAACTTGATGCAATATTGTATTTTTATGAGACTACTACATCAAAAAAATTGATGTAAGAAGTTTCCAACTCTCTTGTGAAATAAATTGAATCAACCAACTCAATTCCATGTTTTTTCCCATCAAAATACATTGGTCGAGCCAAGATTGCACTATTATTTGTATACTAAATTTTAGTATACTTAAACTCCTCGCTTTATTTATTTTCCTCAAAATTATACACATTTATTATAATATTATTGTTTTCCCATATGATATCTCCATATCAATATTCATACAACTGATTACAATGATGGTTATTCTCTATATGATCCTTTATTAGCTAGTTATGCCCAAGCCTGAAAAGTGGAAATTATTCATTATCAATCTCCCTCGTAACATTAATATGACTCTACTTTACATAGTATTTACTTAGTTAACTTTTTTCCTTATCCTTTAATTGCACCTAATATTATTTATTTGTTGATTAATGTTTCTAAGTTTGAGATGGAAAGATAACAGCTTCCTCACATACTACTCTAGTCACTATTGAACCTCTTAAAAATATACTTCTTGATCATTCCATGATAAGAAAATATCAATTCCCTATATTTTATGATCCTTCACACATTATTCCTCTCGTGATGTCAACCACATTACTCTAACCTACATCGAGGCCATCTCTTATGGTTGTAAAACATAGTTATGAACCTACACTTAGATGGTTAGATCATGATGCTTTATTAGATGATGTCCTACCCATGCCTAAGCTTGACTCTCCACATAGATGATGGGTAGATGAGACATATTCTAAGTTTAAAAAGATAGTTGGGGATTACGCTAAGGTTTTTTGATCATATGAGTAATTACGAGTATAAAAGTAACCCCAAGGCTCACTTTCTACTTTAGATAATCAACCTTCATAGTCAACTAATCCTAGGCACACTTATTGTTTTCATGTCATGACTAATCCTACTTTGACACACTACCAAAATATTTTATAGTACATTGATATGTTTTATCCTAAAGTAATAAAGCCTTCTAAAGATAAGAACTTACCACCTATTAAAATATTTTGAGTATATTCCCAAGCATAGGGAAATCTATTATATTTAGTCTCAGTGTGTTACACACCATACAAAAAAATGTAGAGTAATCCAACAACATTTTTCATTGTTTTTTTAGGCCTAAGTTTTCACCTTGTCAACAAGGTAGTTATCAAATTAAGGTATAACCTTATCCTTGACCTACATATTCTCATATATTAGAGGATCTTAGTCAAATACCAATGTTAGTTCCTCAAATTTATTATCTTTCATAAGAGGCAACACACTCTCCTCGTTATTATAGTACAACTACTTTCTCCATGGAGGACTTGCATCGGTAAGTCCTCACATGAATCCCTATGAATATATATGAGACTTGATCAGAGGTAGATTTCAATTATATCAAGACATATCTAATGTTATTTATGATTTATGTTGAGATATATATCAACATTTGTGAGCACATATATGTGTCATATCATTTACTCTTCACATTATCATATGATTGGATTTGATAATTACATTTCAATATAGCATTTGTGATGCCTTATTATTTGTATCTTGCTTACATTATGGTTTTGTTTCATTCCAAAACTTTAATTTTTGACATTTATTTTACATTAGAAATTTCTTTTTGTACTAGACCATTGGTATCACCTTTGAGTTTTATTTTATCATTATTTCCCTTCATCTTTTTATGACAATTTATATTCCCCCAATTTTTGGGATGGCCATTTCTATTATCACTATTATTGGGTCAATTTTGAGATTACACATTTACTTGTGGGCAAGTCTAGGAATCTTTAGATGCCATGATCATTAGGTCATCATTTTTAGTGAACAAGTGTAAGATTTATTGTGTTTTGTCACTTGTTTCACTTGTGATTAATTTTTCAAATTTGTATTGCAGATGAATAACAAAAGCATAAAAAATAAAAATAAAAGTTAAAACCCATATCATAAAAGATAAAAGATAATGATAAAAATCCAAATATAATATTAAAATTTTGGTCACACAAAAATAAGTAATATTTATTTGGCACATCTCCCATTTTAGTCAAATCTAAAACTCCATAGTTGGCCTCTTGATATAGCCGAGGTCCATTGGGGTGTGTTAGGATAGTAGATTGGGGTAGGAGGCATGGTAAATTTTAATGTCCCATATAGAAATGATCTTGGGTTTTTTTGGTGAATTAATAAATATTTGTTTTAAATGTTTGGCAAAAGTTAATGGATGATTTTTATATATCTAGGAAAATGTATATATGAAATGTAACTTATTATAGAAGGTATGCTGCCATGCGACTATATGAAAAACTCATAGATGAATGCTAGTAGTTATCTTGGATGATGGTAATTTGTTGTTAAATGATAGGAATTTTGTTGCATAATAACTAGAATTTCAAATGACATGTCAATTTTCATTCAAAAACTATATTGTTTTTTGATAGTGTTGTTGTCACTCGACAACATTATTTTCACTTAATATCAATGTTATCACTTGATAATATTGTTATCACTAGATAACATTTATGTTGACAATATTACTTTAATTCAATAATATAGGTGTCATTATATAACATAGATATCACACAACATTGTAGATGTCCTATGACAGTTGCACTATCAAAGGATATCGGCAATGCTAAATGACATATATGTAATTTGAAGAGTGACAATGTTGTGGGTAAGTGACAACTATGTTAGTGAGTGACATAAGCATGTCTAGATGATAGCTATGCTAATATTCTTTGGAAATTAAATTATTGAATGATTATATATTACACATAATTGTGAATGAACTCATATTAACTTTAAATGGAGTGGAAAATTATATTTATATGCATGAACTTTATTTCAAACAATAGGCGAGCTGACCTAAAAAACTAACTTACACCCAGATAATTTAGGTGAATCCACATTGTTTACCACCCAATAAAATAGCCAAATGTCAATTTATAAAACCAAAATATTCTTGAATTAATGAAGAATAGCCACTAAAATTTACCCTAATAGGAGTTCTCATTATTTTATACTTATAATGCCACCTAATTTCTCACACAAGTACTCAATATTTGAAGTAGACAAAAAACTCTATAATGGGACCTAAGTAATAAAGAAAATGTTATGGGAAATTAGGAAAATTTTAATTTTCATGCATATATCAATCTTGGGATGATCTATGTAATTCACATGTTCTTTAAACTTGTGTTCATTAGTCAGATTATCTCAGGGCCTTGATGTTGATGGTTATTAGTACTTTTTACCTTATTCATCATGTCTCATTTTTTCTAAGGATTCCCACATCACCTATGTTGTGCCTCACATTCATTATTTACAATAAATTACATTTTATATTCCCATTTATGGATATTGTTTTTTAGTTTATCACATTTTGGGAGTTGTAATGCAAGACCTTCCAACCTTACTCATAAACAACTACCTTATCATGCCTCTTGGCTTAGTCTTTGAGTATAGTATAAGACCCTCAAGATTTACTCATAAACACCATTACACCAATTTTTCATACCATCCTATTTCCATCATTTACATGTATTTAGTTGGTAATACTTTCTACATTAAATAATAGCACAAACACTAAGCTCAAGCCTTCAATATTAAGAGATTCTTATTATTCTCACTTTCACATGCTTAATTCTACATGTATATCTCACATTTTAGGTCATATTTCTAATACATATCATTGTTTGTATTTTTCATTCGTCGATATTTCACTTTCTTACATAGCTCTGATTGTATTTTTCATTTATTAATTTCATATAATGATAGTGTTTTACATTTATTGTAATGAAATTACATCAACAATAAAGTAGAATAATAATAATAGATCACAATATGAATGAAGTATAGTATAATATATGATTAAAACACAAGCCACTTCAAGGGGGTAACCTAAAAAAGCTTTAATAAGAGAAGAATTTATAATATGGTGATAAACAACTACATACTACCTCATATATATAGTATACCTAGGCCATGGTTATGCCATAGGCTAACCTACTAACCAAATGAATGTATAGAGAAATGTGATATAACACCAAAAAGGGATAAGTAAGCCACAAGTTGGATATTCCTATTCCAATACATGTGATAGGTCAGGGGCATATCTTTCCTTTCCCCTTCAAAAATTTTTTTTCCTCAATATTGAACAACTTTGGATGTTGTTGAAAATAATCTTTACCCTCCCAAGTTGCATCCCCACTACTCAAGTTCTTCTACTTGATCAAATATTCCTTAATTTATCTAGTTCTCAACCTCTTAATACACTTTTTTAGGATATTCTCTAGTTTTAGAATGACTCATCCTTCTTCATCTAGTTCTGATAGCTCTATCTGGGCTAAAACTTTCTATCCAATGACCTTACTCAAGAAGGAAACATGAAATACTGGGTGTATGCAAGATGAATGAGGCAACTTTATCTTTTAATCCACACCTAAAAATTTTGTAGAACCTGATAAGAACCATAATATTTAGGATCAAGTTTGTTGTTTTTTATGATCTAAGAATTTGGCTCAAGAGAGGATGGTTAGTATGGTGTTAGTTTCAAAATGAAAACTAAATGAAAGAAACACACTAACTAGCACAACATCTCTAGGCCTAGACACTAAGGAGATATTAGTTTAAAAAAATTAATAAAACACATAACTAAAATGTAGAAGAAACCTTCTTTTACCTTCCTTGGATGCTTCAAAATGTTTGTTGTAGTGGCTTGCTTAGCTTGTGCTCATGAAGTCTTTACCAAAGGAGGCTTGGTTATCTCCTCTTCTCTTTGGCACCCTTGGATTGTGGATTGGATTAGCTTGAAATCAATTGTTCATGGTAACATTAATTGCAATGGATGTTTGAATCTTTTTTGCATTATAAATTTGCATTATCAAGACTTAAAAATGATGTTCATGGCCTCTCTATTTATAGATTTTTTAGAATGTCTAAAATCAACTTAAACCATCCATCTTGAGATTGAGATGTGTGGTTGATGATTAATTCAATTTTTAGAATTAAGTTTATAATTATCCTCATCATGAAATTGGAATAAGGGGAAATTAAGAGGCATAAAGGGTATCATGAAAGGCATTGATGAGGCATGGATGGCATGAATCTTAATATTTGTGGCAATTATGGCCTAAGGATGTCTTCCCAAGAAATGAGGTCACCTAATGATGTAGATATTCAACATTTATTTCTAAAAACAATGATTCAACAAGTTTCCTTGGAATTCTTAATTAAACTCTAACTTGTATTAATTATCTCTAAGCATGATTAAGCAATGTATACATAAATTACTCAAATTGATCAAAATGCTTTGTTATTGGTCAAAAATTAGACTAGATTAGAATTGGAAGGCAATGTCAAATGCATTGGATCCATTATCCCATTTAGGATGTTACCAATAGATTATAACAAAGTCATGCGTCTCATGTAATAGATTTGAGAGGAAAGATCAATCCAAAGCATCTAGGTGCAAAATTCACATTTTGACTCAGAATGATCTGATAAAATTTAGCTAGCCCATAAATTACATTACCCCATTTAATGATACCCTAGCCAAAACTAGCAATTGAATATGTTAGTTTTAATTTTTTAAATTTATTTTAGTGTTTTTTGGCCAAATTATGCAATTTAGGTAGAAATTGGTCAAAATCCTAGTTGGAGGTTATCAATGGCCAAATTTAGGTGTCTATAGTTTACCCCTATTTGGGAAGTTTTTGTAAGCTATAAGCACAGCAACATCTTCTCAAAGAATGAAAAGGTCTAGTATTCCTATAATTGTAATCATGATAAACTAACTGTATGATGTCCCCTCAAGAGAATGATTGGCATAAATAAGTCATAAAATGGTCCCTCAAAAAGAAAGAATCATAATAAGGGGACCAAAGAAAGGAAATATGATGGGGTCAAAACATAATGATATTGAAAAAGTAGTCAAAATCATTGAGAATGCAAGTAGGATAATGTACAATGGTTTGCCCAAAGGTGGTCATAAGCATTATACACTGATAGTGGGAACATGGTATGATAACACAATGATTTTCTCAAAGGCAATTATAATCATTAAGAATATGGAGCCACCCTAGTTAGGACAAAAAAACAAGAGAATAAAATACCTCTATATGGGTAAAAAAAAAGTGGTGGCAAAACACAATGATTTTCCCGAATGTGGTTATATCATTAAGAAATGTGGGTGGGATGGTATGAAATTATTTTCCTATAGGTATTTATAATCATTAGACCTTGATTATGGAAAACATGATAAACTTGGCCAAGGATGATGATAACTTAACACAGAGGGTAATGATGAATTCGAATAACTTATTAGTAGGGAGATGCTCATCCAAACTAATAAAGTTTGAAATTATTTCATGGTTAATTACTCTATTTGGGATATGATTGGGATTAAATCAGGATGTCGGTGCCAAAGAGATGTGACCATTACTGAATAGACTTATTGAAGCTAAGGTTTGTTGTAGAATGTATTTGTAGGTATCATGGTATAACAATATGAGGACTTGGTCAAAATATTCATAAAGACTAAACCCTATAATCCAATACTCAATAGAAAATAATGCACCAATGATAGAAACCATGATTACAATATAAACATATGAATATGAATGGATTTGAGTATAATTTTGGGTGAGTAATCACTCAATGAACACACATAAACTGAATCAAGGCAATATTGCTGAAATCAAACAAACAGAGACACAAACAAAACAAAAAAGAAACAAACAAAGAAACACTCAAAAGAACCCATATGAATAGTGCCCCTAGAAAATAGGTGACAACTTTAACAAATAAACAAAATGGGGGAAATATAATAAAAAAAAGGGGGTGACTTAGCTATCTCTATATGCACTAGGTAAATAGATGTTGCATACATAGTTCCATGGATATAATATCTAATGAAAAACTTCAAGCCAAATGCAGTTCTATTAAGAGAATGGGAAGAATGTGATAACTAATGAAAACAAATAGAATGGATGTGAGATAATAAGAGGAATGGTCTTGTAAAATGTCAAGTTCCTGAGATAAAAATGCCAAAAAGGATGGGAAAACTAAATGACAAGTTATTTGTTTGTAACTTACTAAGGGTTCCCAAAATCCTTAAGGCAAAGAAGTGGTCAATTTTTTGTTCTTTTTTAACAAATTTTAAAATGTTTTTAGAATTTTTTTAGAGTGTCTCAACTCAATCAAGAATGATGAGACACTAAATGGTTCAAGCTCATAAAATGGCAACATCATTTAAACTAAGGTTGCTTACAAAATGACAAGAGCATGGCTTAGGTTACTTACAAAATAGTGAGAACATGGCTTAGGAGGACTGAGGTGACCTCAACATGAATTGAGAATGACAAACATAATCCTAGAGTAGGATGTCAAGTCACTATAGTTATACCTTTATAGTAGAATAATTTGACTAGTGTAGGAGTTAATTCAAACAAAATAGGCACAGTTGGTAAAAAGGCATAATATGACATATGAAGTGGTAAGTTGGTATGCCAAGGATTAATAAAAAAATGTTTCCCCTAGTTTTCCCATAGGTGGTTATAACTAGGACATAATGACATGGATCAATGGTACTAATTTTCACCAAGGTGGTTCTAATTAATAACCATATTGGTGATTAAAAATGAATAACAAATGAATGATGCAATTGCAAAAACTTCTATCACACTACTCTAAAATATGAGATCTATCTAAAGTACATGAACTAACTAATAAAACTAATCAAATACCTTGATGCTGAAAATTAGTAATGAATGGCAAAAACTAAGGTCAAATGGGTTAGGCTTTAGAACACATTGGGCTAATAGGTCAGAAGTGGAAAGTGGATATGGCTAAGAGGATAGATAAGGATAATATTTGTACAAAGAATAATAGTGACAAAATTTCATAACTAAAATGGTCCTTATAGACAATACACCTTAGTGCTCAAGAATAGTACTGCTTGAGATAAATAATATTCATCATCTCAAGAAGTTCATCTCTATCTAGTGTAGAAAGCCTATATACTTCTGATCCATAATATGCAGTAATGATGAAATGATCTAACTATTTTGGTTTGAATTTTCCTTTATGCTTTTTATCAACCATGGTATTCTTTTAATTTTCATTAAGAACAAGATCACCAAGTTTAAATGTTCTATACTTAACATGATGATTATAGTGGCCTTTGAGTCAATTCTAATATGCTTGAAGATTATTGAGTGTGGATGTGCATTTCTCATCAAGTAGGTCTAGCTCTTATAGGTGAGTTACTTGATAATCATGATCATCCAGGATATGCTTGAAAGAGATGCATAGGGAAATCAATTTGACCTTAATGGGAAGGATGGATTCATTACCATAAATAAGTGAGTATGGAGTGGATCCTATGGGGGTATGATGATTGGTACGGTATGCCCAAAGGGTAGGAAATATCTATAGGTGCCAATCATGACTGGCATCATTTAAAATATTTTTGAGAATACTGACAATGGTTTTATTGGATGCCTCAGCTTGGCCTTTACCTCGAGGGTAATATGTTGTAAAAAATGTTATGTGATGTTATATTCATTACATAGTTGATCTACATCCTTATTTTTAAATGATCCTTTATTATCAAATAAAATGTCAGAGGGGATACCATAGCGGCAAATTAGATGGTTGAAGATGAATTTGGAAATTTTATTTCCAATCACATAAGTTATGGGTATAGCTTTAACCCACTTAGTGAAATACTCGATGATGGGAAGGATATGTTTATGGGCATCAGATGAAGTTGGGTTGATCTTCCCAATGAGGTCAAGTCCCCATGTAGAAAATGGCCATGGTGTCAACCAATTTTAGATTTTTGGTTGGGGCATGAATTAGATAATCATGCCATTGACATTTATCATACTTCTTTACATATGCAACAACATATATGTCCATCCTGGGCTAATAATAACTAGTATGCAAGAGCTTTTTAGATAGGATTTCCCCACTAGAATGAGCTCCACATATCCCTTCATGTACTTCTCATAATGCTAGTGTAGACTTTGCCAAAGTTAAACAATGAAGTAGAGTTCCATTAAAACTATGATGGTAAAGAGTGGATCCAAGTAGAGTATAACGAGTGGAATGATTAAAGAAGGCTTTGGTCTGTTTTTGAGGTAGGTTAGGTGGTAGAACTTGGTCATGGAGGTAGTTGTAAAGGTTTGAGTACTAGATAGAATTAGGACCAATAATATCACAAATTATTTTAATGGTTGAAGTTTCATGAGCTGGTACTGACAAATTCTTGACAAGGAATTGATACTCTCTAGCTTTATCTATTTATCAAATTAGAAAGCCAATAATAGCCATGGCATCTGAAGTTATATTACTAGCCCTTGGTATGTGCTCAAATGAATGTTAGTAATTTGTTGCTTAAGCATGTTGACCATGGCTTTATATAGAACTAGCTTGTCATCTTTGGCCTAAAAATGATCTATGGCCTGATTGATGATTAATTGAGAATCACCATAAACTTAGAGATGAGATATGTTCCAATGCACTACCCGTCTAAGTCTTATAACAAGTGTTTCATACTCAGCCATGTCATTTGTACAAGAAAAGATGATTTTGAATGATTTAGGGATTAAATCCGCCTATGGTATAATAAATAATAGGCTTTCCCCTTATCCATGTGTAGTAAATGAACCATTAAAATACATATTTCAAGGCTACGCCTCAAGGGGTGTGTTAATGTTGGTCATTATGGATTCATTAGGAAATTAAAATGTGAGTGGTTGTGTGTTTGTGAGAGGTGCTTTCACAAGTTGATCTATAAGAACTTATCTCTTAATTACCTTTTGATTGACATACTCTATGTCAGACTCATTAATAAGTATGATCCATTTAGTCATTCTACCATGCATTCTATTTTAGATAGTAGATACTTGAGCGGATCTACTTTTGAAATGACCATGGTCTTATTATTCAACATATAATGCACAATTTTTGAGCTATGAAGACCATGACCAGACAAGAATTTTCAATAGGTGAATAGTTATGTTCATATGTGACCAAGGTATGGCTTAGGTAGTATACAACATGCTCTTTTTCATTATCATTATGTTGAGCCAAGAGTGCCCCTAGAGCATGGTTAGTAGCTGATAGTTATAACAAGAATGGCTTTCCTAGTATAAGAGGTAATAAAATAGGTGGATTAATAAGATAGTCTTTGAGTTGTTGAAAAGCTATTTGGTAGTGATGATCCTAGTGAAATGTAACTCCATTCTTTAGAAGGTGTTTAAATGGATGACACTTGTCTACTAACTAAGAGATGAAGCATCAAATTAATTATATCTAACTTTACAAACTACATAGTTGCTTTAAATTAGTTGGTGGTGGTATCTCGATTATAGCATGAACTATAGCTAGATCAAATTCAATACCTCTATGAGACATGATGAAGCCAAGTAATTTTCCTAACGTTACATTAAACACAGATTTATTTGGATTGAGTTTAACTTTATACTCTCATAATCTTTCAAATATCTTACACAACACTACTGGATGGTTGGTCCTAGTTTTGGATTTTCCTAATATATCATCAACATATTCTTCAATAATATCATGCATCATATCATGGAATGTGACAGTCATGGCCATTTAATATGTAGCTCTAGTATTCTTAAGGCCAAATGGCATCACCTAATAACAAAATGATCCCCATATAGTGGGGAGCATTATTTTATGTTGTTCTTTTAGTGCTATTCCGATCTGGTTATATCTTGAAAATCCATATATGAGTGAAAGCATTTCATAACTTATCATGGATTTTATGATCATGTTGATATTAGGTAATGGAAAATCATCTTTAGGATAAGTTTTGTTAATGTCTTGAAAATTAGTACAAATATTGATCCCTTCAAGGTTTTTACTAATAGGTATCGCATTAGAGATCCATTTTGAGTAGTCAATGGATCAAATACATCCTGCTTATAATAGTTTTTCCAACTCTTTCTTTACCAAAATAGTAATATGAGGATACATCTTACAAAGATTTTATTTTATGGTTTGGCATCAATATTAACCATAAGGTGGTGTAGAACCAAGATGGGGTCTAAACCTAGCATGTTAGAATAGGCCCATGCAAAGATATCTACAAATTCTCTCAATAGAGCTGTAAATACTTCATGTTCCTCCTTAGTGAAGGACACACTTAATTTTATCTATTTTAGGTCTAGTAGACTCTTTATATTTACCTCTATAATATATTCAAATAGAAGGGTCAAAATATTGGATTATGTTAGGGTCCTCTATTAGGACTTGCTCTTCAACTTCTCCTAGGCATGATAAATCTGAGTCCCATAATGGGAGATCTAGCCATGTGATACAAATAGTTATAAATTCTTGAAGAATTTGATCAAATACTTATTTTTTCTCAAAGCTAAACTCAAATCCATAGGCAATTTCATCATTGGTGGTCTCCTAGTCTAAATTCAAAGAATAATGAATACCCTCATCTAATGGTTCCTAAAATAGGTTTTCACCACTAGACTAGTTTTTATCTTTACTTTTTCCCTAGTTAAAAGTTGCCTCAAAGAGGTTTTCACTTTGGGACCTCAATGTTTTACTTATTTATTTTTGGCTAAGGGTGTTCACCCGCTCTCCAAAATAGGCTACAAGATCTAATATAATCGAGAATCCTGACTTATGATATTCCAATGGAACATTATTTCTAAGGCTTAAGAAGTCACATAATGGCTCATCATTCTATAACTCATCAATCGGTATACTAGATTCTTGTTGGGCTCAATCAATCACTTGGGGATAGTATAATGGTAATGAGTTGTAATGAATAGCCAGGGTAAGGGTAAAAATGGCATTGTTATCAAATAGGTTGGTTTAATCTAGGTCATCAAAGGTGAGGCTATGATCAGACTCTGCTTCATTTTCAGCATCATCATCACCAGTCACTGATGATGGAGTTTGAATAAGATATGTGGGGTCACCCCCAAGAATTTTAAGTCCAAGTCCATAAGGTCTTTCATACTTAGTCATGGAAATTGGCTCAATGGTTCCTTGTTGATTCAGTTTGAGGCCTTCTCTTTCATAATTGTCATGCTCCATGATCCTATTGGGAATAGGATGCTTTGCACTTTTATAATAATTATCTTGGTTGTCATTGTATAACCATGATTCATTCCCTTTAAGAGGGTCAAGTTCTAGGCTAGATGTTGGTACAAATGTGATAGTCCCTTATCTTTGTTCTTTTATTGCCAAGGCATTTGTGGGGTGACTTTAGGTTGCCCAAAGGTTTTTGGATTCTAAGGAAGATTGGCAATATGAAATGTATCATGGGTCACATACTCTCTTGGTCAATTATCTACAATGGTGTAATTATAAGAACCTTTAGGAGGTAGTATGTGGGGAAGGTAATCAAAGGTATTAGGATCCATGTAATTATCTGGTAAAGGATCAATAAGTGTAGCCTTTCCTTTATCCTACTTGGAACTTGGATTCATGTTGTATTGATAATTATAGCTTTGAAATTTAGTGTTAAGATGTTTACAGTGTTCATATGGGTGTAAATCTCCTAGAATATTCACTTTCATCCCTGAGTGGTAAAATTTGACACATTGGTGCATCATTCATGGGACTACACAAATCTCATGTACAAGGCCTACCTAGAAGTATATTGTATGATAATTCAAGATCAAGTATATGGAGAAGTATATCATGGGTTAAAGGCCTGATGATAACTAGAAAATTAATGGTACCTTGTGATTCTCTTTCTTGATTATCATAGGCTTTGATGGTTATCATTTGTGGTTGGATATCTACCATTGTGTACCTAAGAAACTTGATGAGCTTTAGAGACACTATGTTGAGGTCTGATCCATTGTTTATAAGGACACAATTCACTTTATACTATCTTATATAAACTTTTATGTATAATGGATTATTAGGGAGTGGGTTAAGGGAAGACATATCACTTTGGTTGAATGTGACTTGTTGGGATGGAGCTAGGTGTCGAACCAAAACACAAAATTTATCAAGGGATATGTCACTAGCAATAGTGGATTGGGTCAAAAACTCATTCAAGATGTTGTTATGGATTATTGAGATTCATAGCAAATATAAAATAAAAATTTGTGTTGGTGTCTTTTGCAATTATTCCACAATCTCAAACTTTTTATCTTGCTCAAAATTGAATGGTTTAATCTAAGGCTAAATGGTTGGTTAGATGACAGGCAAAGAGCAAAATGGTTGTGGGTATGGGATAGTAATCTTTGACCTATGAGTTGTGATTACATAATTTTGATTAAATACTAGACCATCATTGCTAACAAATTTTGGGAATGGTGTGGGACTAGATAAGACAAGTCTCAATTTCTGATGCACTCATATATGGTCACATGGCAAGGATGAGTTGTTGATATAAGGTCCAAAAGGGGAAGTCCTAGTTTGTTGGTTTACTTGTATGCACTCATAATTCAAAGAAGGATTATCCATGTAATGTGGATAAATATTGTTGTTTATTAATGGTCTAGGCTAATTAGTGATTGATCTAGGATTAATGGAGATGGTATTAACCCTACCCTCTGTAATATGACCTACAACCTTATTGTAGTTTGTACAACTGCATGGTAGGTTTGTTGTTTATTACTATTCTAACCTTAGTTTTGTCCATTGTTTTGTTGTTATGGGTTTTGTTGTTTATTTTATTGATTTTACTAGTTCAGCCTATGATTTTGATACTATTGATTTTACTACTAGATTGGCCATTGTTGTTGTTGTTGCTAATCATTTTGTTAATACTAATTATTATGTTGGGGAAAGGGATTTTGATAAATCTCAAGAGTTTGATTAAAATAGGAATCACCATTATCCAATGTTATCTCCACATTGTCCAACACATTCTCAATTAAATGCTTAATTTGGACACATCTTCATATATTATACCCATTGACCTAATGATAGTCACATAATTCATTTTCACAATACCAATTAGGATAAGGAATGCCTTGTAAATAATTCTTTGGTATAGGCCAACTAATAAGATTAGTGATAATAAGCTTGTGAAATATAGACTCAATATGTTCTCTTAGGTCACTAAAGATAAGACATGCATGCATGGTTCTCTTAGGAAGAGGGATTTACAATGGTAAAGGTTATTGTATTTATTGTATAAGTCTTGGTTGTTATGATTTTGGTAGTGGTTAGAGAGATTATTGGGTAGCAGTAAGCTAAAAAGGTGGTGCAGATGATGTTTGCATCATTTAGATATGATACGATTCGATTACTCCATTTCCCACAACATTCTTATTATGGTTGAATTACTTCAATCTTTCTTGGTTATTGATTTGCGTTGTCTGTGATGATTATGCTTGAATGGGATGTTGATGTTGGCCATTTCCTTAATTGGTACCTTGATTTTGATTAGTTAAATTAAGCTTGATGACTCTTTTATTGATGAATACTCACTTGATCAACAAACCTTTATCAATTATCTCTTTGAAAGTATATGCACATTATAGTTACAGATGATAAGCTATCCCACTATGAAAATTTTAGGTAAACATAGCAGCTAATTATTTATCTGGTAAACTATGGGTGAATAGCTTGTAAGGGCTCTCCATCAATATAGATAAATTATAAAACTCTCACCATCTTTTTGTTTTGCTTGTGTTAAGTCCACTAATGAAATATCATTCTTGAGATTATAAGAAAAGTGTTACACAAACTTATCAGAAAGATCATCAAAATTTATTACTAAATTTTTAGGCAACTTTAAAAACCACTCCAAGGCGAGTCCAACTAAACTCCTTGGAAACAACAAAAGATATATGTCACTATATGCCACTGGCTGACATGTGATAAAGAATTCAATTAAATGAGCATTATGGTCACCTTTCCCCTTGTATTTTTCAAATTTTGGTGGTTTATATCCTAGAGGAAATGGTATTTACAAATACTCCATGTTGAATGGATAAGAACACATGTCATCTAATTTAAAAAATTTAGTCTATTTCCTAGTTTGAATGGTAGTAGTTACATCCTTCATTTGTTACAATTCTTGGGATAGGAAACTAAAAGGAACATTGGTTTGAGGGAGAATATTGGTTTGGGAAGATGGTTTAGAGGTCACAAGTGGGACACTTTGACTAGGGTATGATGGAAACACCTATTGGGGTATATTGGTTTGGTTGGGGAATGGACTAGGAATAAAATTGCACATTTAGTTGTGTGATATTTTGGTTTAGGTTGGTGATAAAGTTTTGAATTGGAGGATTTTTTTGTTGGGATGGATGGATATAACTATATTTTTCCTATTTTGGTTGAAAAGGGACATGCTACTAACTAATCAAACCTTGCTATTGAGTGGGAACTTGTGGACCAAGACCTTGTCTCTAAATTTGTGGCACATTTTGAACTAGTGGCTGTCTAGTAGTTACTTGAGAAACATGGGGACCTCCTTGTTGCATGAATCCATGTGGGGAAGTGAAAATAGGTTGTATATTTAGCATCTATCACTGACCAATATTTGCATGTTGTTGACTAGTCATTGCTTTGTTTTGGATTGGCATATTAGTTTAGGATTGAAAAGGTATGTTTGTCATTACCTAATGAGGTGGAATATTAGTTTCCCCTAATTGAGGTGGTAATGTATTTGTCCTCTATTGTGTTGATACACTAGATTTTGCCTTTTGTTGTGGAATAGTACTCATTAAATGTTGAGGAGGAGTAGGATTCGTCACATTTTATCATTGAGGCATGACATTGGCCATTGTTTGATTACCTAATCTCGTAGGTTGTACACTTGAGCAAGTAGCCAATTGAGGTTGGGATGTAGAAAATCCTATTCCTTGGTATGGTGATCTACCCATGGGATTAACTATAGGCACATGTTTTTGGCTAGTTGTTTATACATTAGTACAACTTTGATCAGGATTGGATGTTGTTTGCACATTTTCCACTTCATTTGGCTCACTATTCTATGTAAAGGCTAAAGACACTTCTTCAATAATGGGCGCATGCATCGAGTTGTCTATCAAATAAATTTATATGAGTGGGTTGAAAATTATATTCTCTTATCTAGTTAACTCTATCAACACTCATGTTGAAGGAACTAGGTCAATAAGAGGCTTACTAACCATGTTCATCAGATTGAAATTATGTGCTAGATTCAAGTAGGTTTGATATGGTATCTACATTCAATTAAAGTGATCTTCCATGATTTTTTTCCTTGATTAGATATATTAGGGTCTTGATACGTTGTTTAGAGTAGAGCCATATGATTTCTAGAAGAATCTTATTGATCATAAATGATATTGTGGGGCACTCTTACTAGACTTGGTGAATTCTCATGGGGGAAGTCTGCTTGAAAGTTGGCCCCTAAATTTATAGCTCTAACCAAAATCTTGTCTTTGTTCTCTAAAAAACGTCACTCAAATAAAAATGGATCATACATGGAAGCCATATTAGTAGAATATGACTATTGAAGAACTGGCTCATCCATTATGGGTATTGTAGCTAGGTATTGTGGGATTTATTCTCGATCTTGTTTTGAATAATGTGGTGTATTAACCAAATAGTTAGCCAATAGATCTTGGATTTTATCCCCTAATTTAGTATTATAATTGGAATAAGAATCCATCTCATAAGGAATATTATCTGTGTAGGGTTCTTACACCATTTCTTCATGTGCCACCACATTACTAATCTATGGATTGTACATGAATCCACTACAAGTGTAGTGTAATGAACTACTACACCAAAACCTCGAGGCATTAGTGAAATCCACCCATCAGGATCATACATCCCAACACACTTCTAAATCATAGACTCTGGGTTGGATTTGCATCCATACCATAGGATCCTTATGTGTGCGAGCCCTAGATGAACACTTCCATTTTATCATAGCCACCCACTCCATGACTTGAATTGAGGTGGAGGCTCAGATACCACATGTAATGAACCACTACACAAAAACCTTGAGGAATTATTGAAATCTACCCATCAAGATCATTACATGTAGGAATACATGTTGGGATCCATAGTCAATGCTTTGTGATAAAAGGTCAAAGGGTTCTAAAAACTCTAAAAATGATAAAATCTAAAACAGATGATGTTCCAAATTGGTCTAGATTCATCAAAAATATCAAAAGGTTTATGCAAATATTTTTAAAGAAACAAACTAATGTGAAGTATCTAATGTTTCACCGTTCACACAAAGGTAAGCAAGTAAATGGACTTAAAATAAATATTCCAAAATATAAGGTTAAAGTTTCTCAAATTAGTCTAATCCAAATATTTAAATGTTTCTAGGTCTTTTCACCAAATTCAACATCAAAAGCTAGGCTCAAACAAGGCATGCGCTAGGGCTCTTGGCCAAATGGCATCAAAAGATAGACTTTGAAATAGATGAAAGTTTTAATCTAACAGATTTGAAACACTTATAATAAGCATTACACATTTGATTTTTGTACATGAACTTAATCAACAAGGTATAAGGTATGAAATAAAAGGCACTTTAGAGAGAGGTTATTTTCTCATAACTAATGGTATAAAACTTGGTTCTTTTGACAAATAATCTAGATAAAAGTGAAAAATATAATTATGCTAGATAAAAGATCACAAAAGTACACTTAGACTAGTCTAAAAATGTAGGAACAAATTTGAAATCTATGCAATAAGGTCTATGAAATAATATTTGAATTTTTTTAGGAAACATAATGATGCTACACTACCCAAAAGGTGTGACAAAAAAGTTTCTTTCAAAAAATCTCTAAGGAAAAGATAATTTCCAACAATTTCGATATCATAACACTACTTCTTTTGACTCAAAATATTATGGTGCATAGACTCAAAGTGCAAGTGTTTAGCACAAAATGGATTAAGTCTATCAAGTGATGATAATGATTATGAGTCTTAAATGGCCCTTAACCAAAATGGGAAATTAAACCTAGTTTACCTAAAGTTTAGTGCAAATGATGAATCCACTTAACACATCAACCCTATAAACTTATAAAGGTGAAAATCCAAATTTAGATTATAAGTGAAGGACTTAAACAACTTTGTTAAAGGTCTAGACTTAATTGGGTAGCATAACTGTGCTAAAGTGGATGACATGACTCCCAAGCTTTTGATGAAATTTTGAACAAGGAAAATTTATGATCTCACATGAGTGGCATAATGCTTATTTGTTCAAAGGAAAATGAGGACCATGTGTTTTATTTTGAATTATTTGTTTACACCAAGTTTTGACTTCAAATAATACTTTAATCTAGGACAAACCTCAACTGATTAATCACTCTTGGACTCTAAAATAACAAGGTTGCTTGGTATTGTTGGAATCCATCTATATACATCATTTGAGAGGATTTTAAGTGTTCATTCAAAAGTAAATGCACATTATACAGTAGGGTTTCTACACCCCCCTTCTCTCAAATGACATTATTATGACATGGACCTTGAGGCACACCTTGAACCAATAATACTTCCATGGAAAGTGGGGATTTGTATAAGATCTAACAAGTTTCCAAATATTCTATGGGAATCAATTGCACAATGAATTTAATTCCAAACAATGCAAAAGAAAAGAATGGATTTTGGGTCTGTATCACTTGGCTTATTGCAAAAAGGTCTAGTCCTTTTTGCAATCACTACATCCTGTTGCTCGTTCAGTGTAGTGTGATGTCGAAAGTGCCACTATCCCATGTGCAAATCTAATTTGGAGCCAAATAAAGCCAATACTAGGAGGTGAAACCCCAGGTCAAAGCTTCCCTAAAGAACTCATGTGAGGTGAGGAAATCCCCCTCACAAGCCAATTGAAAAAAAACAAAGAAAACATGAAAGTATAAAGACTGAAGGGTCATTTTCAAGGTCACCCAAACTTTTATGAGTTTTTTTAGAGTGTTTTAGATGACTTTATTTCTAAGCCTTGGATTAGGCTACTTGCAATAGGAATGGCACTTTTGATTCCAAGGGTTCCCTAAAGGGGACAAATGGAAGAGCATACATGCAACATCCCTCTTTTTTCAAAAAAAAATTAATTTAAACAACTAAGTGAATATAAAAATCTTGAAAAGGTGAGTTAATTTTTAAGCCCAAATGGAAAATGAGGTGGTGTTCATTTGACCCCTTGGTTTTAGTTGCAAACTTTGAAAACATTCAACATAAACATCTAAATTTTTTGTTAAACACCAAAACAAGGTTCCTAATTGATTTTTAAGCACAAAAAGGTGATCTAAACATGTTTTTAGCAAATTTAAAGCTTGGTCATATAAAAAAATGTTAGCATGTCCTTTAGCCTTGAATGTATTTTAGGTTTGATATAATGAACTTTAAAAAAAAGAGTTCTCAAGTCTGTGTTTAAAAAAACATAGTGACCGACATCAATTAAATAACCATTGATGGTTACCCTAGCTAACTAATTACAGTTATCTAAGCAACATTAGTTATACCAATAGTGACTAAAGATAGCTATCTAATCTATGTTGATTTTACTAATTGATGTTAGTTACTTTTTAAACCTATCACAAAGAAAAATGGCAAAACAAAGTTAGAAAATCAATTTACAAGAGTTTTAATGATCTCAATGAAGATTTTAAAGCCACAAAATGATATTATTCATGTGTGGGATGCATTTGGTCCCACTAGGTGTGCCATATGTGATCTAGGAATTTGGCTCAAGAGAGGATGGTTAGTATGGTGTTATTTTCAAAATGAAAATAAAATGAAAGAAACACGCTAACTAGCATAACATCTCTAAGCCTAGACACTAGGGAGAGCTTAGTTAACAAACATGAATAAAACACACAAATAAAATGTAAAATAAACCTTTTTTTACCTTCCATGGATGTTCCAAAATGCCTGTTGTAGTGGCTTGCTCAACTTGTGCTCATGAAGTCTTCATCAAAACAGGCTTGGCTATCTCCTCTTCTACATGGCACCTTTAGCTTGTGGCTTGGCTTAACTTGGAATCAAATTTTCATGTTAAAACTAATTGAAATGGCTTTTCAAATCATTTGTGTTATAAATTTTCATTATCAAGACTTAGAAATGATGTTCATGGCTACTCTATTTATAGATTTTTTGGAATGTCTAGAATCAACCTGAACCATCCATCCTGAGATTGAGATGTGTGGTTAAGGATTAATTCAATTTTTAGAATTAATTTTATAATCATCATTATCATGACATTAGAATAAGGGGAAATTAAGAGGCATGGAGGGCATCATGGAAGGCATTGATGAGGCATGGAGGGCATGAATCCTAGTATTTGTGGCATTTATGGCCTAAGGATGTCTTCCCAAGAAATGAGGTCACTTGATGATGCAGATATTTAACATTCATTTTTAAACACAAGTATTCAAAAATTTTCTATGGAATTATTAATTAGGCTCTAACTAGGATTAATTATTTCTAAGCATGATTAAGCACTTTGTGTATAAATTACTCAAATTGATTAGAATGCCTTGTTATTGGTCTAAAATTTGACTGTATTAGAATTAGAAGTTAATGTCAAATGCATTGGATCCATTATCCCATTTTGGATATTACCAATATAAAATAATAAAGGCATGTGTCTTGTGCAATAAATTTGACAGGAAACATCAATCTAGAGCACCTAGCTAAAAAATTGACATTTTGACTTGAAATGATCTAATCAAAGTTAGCTAGATCGTAAATTGTATTGCCCCATTTAATGATACCTTGGCCAAAATTGGCACTTGAATATGTTAGTTTCAAATTTTTTTATTGTGTTTAATTGTTTTTAGGCCAAATTATGCATTTTGGGTATAAATTGGTCAAAACCTTGTTTGGAGGTTATTAGTGGCAAAATTTAGGTGTCTATAATTTCTTTAAATAAATTTGATTTTAAAGCTATAAATTTACAAATACCCTATCACCCATTGTAAAATTTCACTCAACAGTGTTAATTTGCTTATTGCTTCATCCTATTTTG
This sequence comes from Torreya grandis, assembly GCA_037957365.1. Taxonomy (NCBI): domain Eukaryota; kingdom Viridiplantae; phylum Streptophyta; class Pinopsida; order Cupressales; family Taxaceae; genus Torreya; species Torreya grandis. The sequence continues at coordinate 388,393 of JARHVA010005994.1, forward strand.
TGCCAAGGCCAAATTATCTCTCAAACTAGCAAAACCTCTTGTTGGTGTTGAATGTGCTCCTCTACATCTTGAACCTTGGTTTTCACCCTTAAGGTAGAAGTGATGGAAGGTAGATGATAACCATATAATTCTATAAATGGGGAAATTTTAAAAAAGATATTGAAAGATGTGGTATACCAACATTTTTTAAGTGGTAGGGATTTAACCTAGTGTTCCTTCTTGTCTAATACAAAACAACAAAGATACCCCTAAAAAAAATTGACTACTTTTGCTTATCCATCAAATTTGGGGTGGTAAGATGAGCTATGAGCTAGCTAATCAAAAATAAATAAAAAATAGTCTAGTCCAAAAATTACCACTAAAAATAAGATCATGATCACTTATAATTATTTTTAGAGTTCTATGTAATTTTAGAGCTGCCTCCAATAAATAGTCGCTATGATACCTATTATAATGGGTGAGGGAGGGCATAAAAATGGGTATATTTTTAAATCATGACACAATTACGAATATAACATTCTTACCTTTAGAACAAGACAACCTATGATGAAAGCCATGGAAACCTCCTCCCACCTTTGACTAGGAATTGCTAAAGGTTGTAACATACCAGGGGTCTTAATTATCTCACCTTTGTTTTGTTGGCATATCAGTCATTCTTCCACAAAATTTTGTACATATCCAATGAGTGATTCCTAAAATAATTCTCACTTGATTTTGTGATAAGGTTTTAAGAACTCAGAGTGTTCCCCAATTGGAGATACATGCAACTCTACAAGAATGTTATGTTTTACTATAAATTTTTGAACAAATATAACCTATACTTCTACCATAGGGAATTACCTTTCCATTAAAATTTGTGAAAGGATATGGCACCTTATTATATATTCTAAATTATAACCTATGTGTCCTTTTATTTCTTCCACTCTAACCTTGTTTCATCTACCCAATCTACCTACAACATGGATGTTGCACAAAGTAATGCTTATGTGGGTGTATCCTATATGGATAGTGCATATGTTACTAAATTATATTTAACTTTATTGTATATATATATTTTTTACCATAATCAATGGAATCTTTGAAACTTTTATTATAAATATAAATGAACTTATTGATGTATTCCTTTATATAAAAATGAACTATTTTGTTGAAATTAGGGTGTTGAGTTAGTCTATACCATTATTTAATGATTTGAGCAACGAAAATAAAATTGCACATGAGCTTTAAGGGAGTAGACTCATTTTCTACATAGTACACTATCATTTCCTACCCTCTCCTCAATTCAATTCTCAGGTATGGAAAATAAGCTCTTAGTTGTATATCACCCATTATTACATTGGGATTCTATTCATTGTCCAAAGTTACTACAAATTGATGCTGATAAAAATCACACATCAAATATTTATACTCTATTATACCACTAAGGTACTCATTACAAAAATAAAAAGGAAACCCTATGGATTCCTTTTCTTAGAATATCAATCTTTCTATCTAAAATTGAATTCAATGTTCTTAGAGGTATAAGGTGTATGCTCTAGAATGGGGTATACACTATAACATTTTCAAAGATAAATCATAAACCCTAGGAATCAAGGATTCAAAAACAAAACTATCTATCTCTTTCTTCCTCAATTCCTTATATTTTTCTTATAATTATTCCTTTAGGGCATTATCAACTATTAGATTCTTTCTATTTTCCATTACAGGTAACAAACATCTTAATTTGAGTGCATTAGCAGTATCATTATGTCCTTTTCAAGTTATTGAATTTATATGTGTCCCATCATGGCCCTTGGACATACCTATCTAGGCAATAAATTTTACATGTTACTCTATGATACTAGAACCTACATGATCATCAAGAAAAACTATTATAGGTACTTCAGGTACATTTGATGTTGGATCTTTAGGCATAAATTTTGTAGGCTCCTCAATTGTAACTATTGTAGTTAGTGGTCTAGTAAATTTTGCATGTATTTAATCATCATTACTCATTTTTTATTCCCCTACTACCTATATCAATGTGTCCAACTTGCTTCTTATTTCTTCTAATTCTTGAATTCTCTCCTTTCGGGACTCCATTTACTCATATGTAGGATTGAGTCTATAATGGCAAGTCATGTTTAGATTAAGAGGAATAGGGATTAGTGATCTCTCTTCCTCTTCATATTTAAACTTTTATATTTATTATTCATAAATTTACTACTCAATTGAAGGTTCTTCATCTATTTATTCCATGCGTTCTGAGCTTTCACTAGTCTCTTCTTCACCGGTGTCTTACCTTGATTCCTATTCACTACTACTCAAGCCTTCCTCTTCCAAATTATATTCTTATAATGATATTTCAATAATCACAACCTTAAAATAGGATTGACCTACCCTTAACCCTCTTGTTATTACTCTATAATGATGACTTTTAGGTTTGATGGAGGATCCTTTTAGGGTATTTTATCTCTTGCTAATATGAGTGGAAGATATGGGTATGGAAATTTTAGGTATATTAAGATGAAAAAAATTGTCATCAAAGATGGGTAATTAAAATGGAATATTATAATGGGATTCCTGGTCTAATATTGGCCAAAAACCTCTTAAGTTGTTAGGATATCTAGTTAGTCCTCACATTATTTGTGTAGGCTAGTAAATAATAATATAATGTGAGTTGTCTCTCACATAGATAGGAGTATATTGAGAGACTAAGGGGATAATCTCAGAGACATTAGGAGATAGGTATGAGATATCTAAGGTATTTAAGATTAAGTTTGACTCCATGAATACATGAGTAAAATAACCTTTAAAATGTAATCTCTTATGAAGAAATAATATCTTGAATAAAATAAAATTCTAGAATATAATATTTGTTATATGACTTGATTATTTGGTGTTTAATTTATCAAATCAAAACTAAAAATAATATCTAGTATCAAAGTAGGAGGTTCTTATGGTTTAATAAATGTGTAGGAAAAGTATTTGATCTTATATACTCTACTTCACTAATGTATGTAATGGATTCAATTGTCAAGTCTCATATTTCAAGAACCATAATTAAAATAGAATATGTAGATCTGTATAGTTAACTGCTTGGTGTCAACATGTGAAGGGGATTATTTGTTTGTTTATTTGATGGTTTGAATTTGTTAAAGTAATGATAGTGTAAATATTATACATCACATGATATTAATGCTACCTACCATAAATTATCAATGAGTAATTACATTTGGAATACATCTATAAATTTGGACTTTATTGAAACAAATATTATCCAATTTTATTCCATGTTGAATCTACCTACTATTTAAAGTTTTGATTTACTAATTCCACAAATGGATCATGGGTATCTTCAAAATTTGATACATACCTATGTCACCACTTAGACCTACTCATCATGTAATCCCTTGTCAATGTCAATCCTTTAATAATGTCTGACATTCACATAGTCATCTTCACTCAGACTATGTCTTTATTCCATACCATTAACCATTATATATGTCTTTATTCTATGAGTTTTGTTTCATGCACAATTTTCAACAATGAAAGGACAAGTTTCTAGGTCATAGACTCTCTCTTTTACATATGTTACTGAGTTAGTCTATTTTATATAATTAATAGTTTTTTACATCAATATTATGTGAGTTGTGTCATTTGTGAGCCATGTCATTTGAGTTTTGAGTCAATAAAATATGTTATTTTATTGATTAAGTTTTAAAGTCTTATTTTGTATGTCAGAGTTAAAAATTAAAAAAAAATGAATTGAAGAGTAAAATTTCATTTACTTATTGAGTTTTGTCTAGATGAATATTAGAATTAGTTTTGAATAGTTAATGACATGAAAAATAAAATAAAAAATCTCAAAGGATAAAAGTGATAAAATTTGTCTTTTTTGTGAAAAAGTATAGTGTCAAAGTCTTTTTGAGTACATTGTCAAAAATTGCAAAAAATAAAATATTTTATAAACATATGCATTCTCAGGGTAACCAACATCTAGTGTTGTCTTAGTCATTTTAAAGATGGATATTCCACTTCAAAAATTTACTGGTTTTAACTTTCAGACATGAAAAGTTAAAATTAAAATGCAATTAATGAACAAAAACTTGTGGGGAATAGTCAATGGGAAAGAAACACAGCCCACATATACAAATAAATTATTAGAATGAATAACAAAGATGGTAAGGCTAAAGCTGTCATTGGTCTTTCACTTTTAGATTTTGAATTACACTATTTAGATTTGAAAAAGTCATCTACTAAAATCTAGGACAATCTGAATAAGTTGTTTGGTGCTATATAAGTAAATTCTAAATTCTCTTTAAATTTGTACTTATTCAAATTAAAAATGAGTGAAGGAAGCATGATGTCCACTCATATAAATTATATTAGATATCTCATGAGGTAATTATAAAAAATAAAGGATCTAGTTGATGATGAGGATGGTAAATCCATTCTATTAAACAACTTATCTTCTAAATATAATAATGTTGTATTCACTCTTGGTCAAATTCCATCATAGTCCCTAGAAGACATGATCTCAAATCTCTTAGAATAAGAGAAAATGATTTCATAAGTTGTGTAAGTAGAAACAATAATATACCTAAATAATCATAGAAAATTTAAGAAAAACAAAGAAGTTGATTTTTTCTATTGTAACAAAAAGGGGCACACATCATGGTTTAAAAAAAAATCGAGTTAATGATATACTCAAGGGAAAGCTTAAAACAAATGAAGCAAATGTGGTCAATTAAAAATAATCATCTAACAAAGAAGAACCAACATAAGATGATAGTGATTATAATTTTGAGGACTTTTTGTACTAAGTAAACATCATCCAATTGGAGGAGCAGGTAGTGGAGGAAGGAGGTCAAATAACAACCTCTCATCAGCCACAAGTGATAGGGCCACTTAATGTATTTGTGGCTTGTTTTTTAGTTATTTTTTTAATTTCTACAAATAAAGATAGAAGTATATGCCTGTTCAAGTATTGTAATAAGTGAGCAATATTTACTATGTAATCCCTTAAGGTAAGATCATGATGAGAACTAAAAATGTGTATTAACATCATATGTTATTCATTATTAGTTAACCATATATAAAACCATCCTTTATTTATATGTTGGTGGCAAACTGAGTGTAAAGCCATCTGTTATTTGTAGGTTGGTGGTAAACTGAGTGTCAAACCATTTGATGTTTGTAGCTTGATGGTTAGTCGAGTAAAAAAATATCATTATAGGATGTTATTAGTTGCATTATAAGATAACATTTTCCCCATGTTTTCACTAACAGGGGTAATGTTAGGACATCTAGTTAGTGCTAACATTATTTGTATAGGCTAGGATAAAATAATATAATGTAAGTTAGTTTTGAATCATGTAGATAGGATTATATTGACAAAATAAGGGGATAAGTAGAGAAATATTAGGATATAAGGATAAGATATCTAAGGGATTCAAGATTAATTTTGACTCCATGAGTGTATGAGTACATGCACCTATAAAATTTTAATATCCTATAAATAAATAATATCCTGAGTAAAATACAATTCTGAAATATATTGTTTTCTATGTGAGTTGATTATTTGGTGTTTAGTTTGTCACACCAAAACTAGAAGTAATATAAGTATCATTGTAATTAGACAATGATTGGATAGGGATGTAAGTTTCCCTTTTTGATACTCTTTATCAATTCTTCTTAGAAAATGCAATAAAAAATTAGGAACATTTATAGTAATGCCATGTCTAATATGAATTAGTAGGTTTAAATGAGGGGTATATACTAAGGATAATCTACCTTCAAAATTAAAAAAAATAGTGGTGTGGGTCTTCTACCTTCAATGATGAGTTTACAATTCATCCACAATTTTTATTCTAACTGATGGATCCACTTGATCATTTGATCAAGTCTCTTCTAGTTGTTTCTCAGATCAACACTCCTATAAGCACCTAAATCACACTTGGTCAAACTATTTGATGACAATTATTAGCACACTAGGCTATATAAGATACTAAAACACATTTAATATAGTATATACACACCTAATACAAGGATTTTTGAAAATCAAAATAGAGGTACTAGGCCATTAGGCCTTACTTGCCTTGTAGACCATGCTAAGGGCTTGTAGCCCTATTTTTTTTGTTTTTCTTCCATATCTCACTTATTATTCCATATATCCAAAATATAAATCTTGATAAAAATACCCATTTGGTAATTATTTGACATATGTGAATCTTAGATATTATTGCTTTGTATAGAACATGACTTTTTAGGACTGAGACAGTCTTAACTAGGTCTCTTTTTAGGCCTATTCAAGGGGTGTAGATGCTTATGGATTGAAAAAAACCTTTGGATGATTATTTAAGGTCTATATTGACATTCATCACCTATATAAATTATAATTTCTCCCCACTTACATTTAAAACAACATTAAATACATCATTTACAGTCTGCTTGAGATAAAGAAGGCTAATTAGTGGACATGTATGGAAACACTACTTAACTAGCAAATGGGAATATAAAACTTTGCACTATAATTGATGATGGTAAATTCATGGATATTATTTATTTTGAATAATTTTCATCATACAAATATTTTTTATAAGTAGGCCCTAGTTTAGGGGCAATGA